>JAQGBU010002309.1:0-10040 GCA_034698605.1 Isotoma decorata | reverse complement strand
AAATATTTTCAACTTTTCAAATTTAGGTGCCTTTTGAGATCCAATAATTTAGAAAACAACTATTTTCTTCAGGGTATGATTTTAGGAGTTGAAGGTTGATATGGAAGATTTCTAATAGATATAAAATTATTCGTACAAAATAAGGTACTCATGAATGCAAAAATAAATTTTCGAAATTTCAAAACAATTTAGTATGTACAGTACAGGTACAAGCACGGGGTATCTAATGATGTTTTTAAATTAAAAATGGAATAATAAACAAACACAGAGTTGAAAAAAGCGCGTTTTTCAAAAATGTTGCAAAATTTTGAATTTGTTTTTCAAAATTTTGAAAAATAAAAAGCAACTGCTCCCGAATTAAATCACCGGGATTCTAGTCAGCTCTTTAAAAATAGAACCGAATGAGAATTGAGAGAGAAATATGGCAAAAACGTTTTGGTCACATACTTGGGCAAGGATTAGATATGTGATTTTAAATTCATTTTTAAACGTGTGCCATTCAATGTATTGATTTTGAAATCAAGTATGAACCTCTGTTAAAATCGCAACTTCACACGCTTGTATTATAGACAGTAGTTTTAACTAAGCATACTTAACTTTAAAATTACTGTCTCTTGAACTTTTTTCCCCTAATAGAGTAGCCATTTCACCTTTTGTGTCGACCCAAAATTCGTGAAAACTTTTCACACTATCATTAGTTATAACGATTTGTAACTCTGTCAGAATTTTACATAAAAAAGTATGCCAATACAAAGTAAATGCTGGAAAACCAACTCACAAAACTCATACGTCTGACCAACGAGCGGCGTTAAAATCTAAAGCTATACTTCAGCCCTAATTCAAGTGATGAACCAAGAAGATATTTCACAAATAGATGCAAACGAAATCCCTGAAATCTCGACTCTGACTCTCTCAAAAACTGAAAATCCTTACCTAATTGGATTTATCTGAGCTGTTTGACTCGTGGATGCTATAACGTCACTAGACTGTTCCAAACTGCCTCCATCATTGTCAAATTCTCCCTGTATACTACTGAGCGAGTGGTCTAATTCTTGGCCAAAAGAGTGCGCTGAGTCTGTAGATGCAATATATTGAAGCTGCTTTGGTCCTGCTGACCTACCGGCCTGCAGCGTTTGATCTTCAATGGGTGTCAACTGAGAAGAATAATCCAAAGCACTAAGTGATGCTCCCTCCAAAGCATACCCCTGAAACCCTAGAAAAAATAGAAGATAAAGATACAATCAATCGAATTAGCTGGTAAGGTTGAAAATTCAATACGCTCTCCATATTGCTTATTCTAGAACTCATACCTGAGATATCTAGAGCCTGATTAACGCTCTCAGACGCTGGAATTAAAACCGGTGCGATTTCTCTAGGATTTTCCGATTCCAAAAGGGACGAAGGTTCCAGCGTTTGGTTCATACTGGACATGGGAGGAAACTGCTCAACGGACTGCGAGACATTATTTGTAGGTCCGCTTGTGGATAAATTATTCACGAATGAACTCGCTTCCATTTTTACGAACTCGGTTTCAACGAATTCATCTAAATCTGCCACTGTCAATGGTTGATGATTTTGGTCCATTTCAATATATTTTTTAAAATTATTTAGTCCCTATTCTCTAGGCTGTAAATACGAAATGACGCCAAACAAATGTTCTTTCGCGTAATGTTTAAAAACTTGAGCGAATTGGAATAAAAATAAATTGTTTAAAAAAGATTTTTTGTCAATTCTACAAAATTGAAGGTAAAGAGACAACGAGAGACTACAGTTGAGAATTAAAACGAGTAGTTCCTCTTTGGGCTCATTTTATTCATCCTGACATTAAGTTATACAGCAAGGTAGCAAGTAAGACAAAAACAGATAAATATTACCATGTAATCACGTGTGTAGTAAATGCTACTTTCATGAGACTGAGACTGCGAAGTTGTCTAGAGCTCCGAATTTTAAAGTAAACCCTGCTTAACATACGAATATTAATGACTCATTTTAATGCTGAAAAGTCTGAGTGCCTAGACGAAAGATGGGAGAAACTTTCTACAGAATCAACATTTTCAAATTTGATTGTCACATATAATATCCAAGGGTTAATGCAATCGGAAGGTTAAGTTCGATGATAGGCCAAATCAGCTACATACCCTTCGCTTCCACCCGCTAAAGCAACAGGAGTAAATGTGCTATTACCAAAAGGTACTATTGCAATGGATTTTGCTTGTAAATGAACAGCAAAACTCATAGTAAAAATGAGACATCAAACGGGATATGCAAGCCCATATTTTTTTGAGCCTGTTTGATGGCCCTTAATGCCTGCAGTGTTCGCTAAAAGGATGCATGCATGTTGAAAGTGATGAGTCGAGAATTTATGCAAAAGCTATGCAAAGGTATATGAACATTTTTCGCAAGTTCTGTCATCAACTTCCATGTAATATTTCCTACAACGCAAAATAGAAAAAAAACTTTCTTGATAATTTCCATGAAAGCCTAGACATAAACATCGACCACAATTTAATGACACTTCGAGTTTCTACACGAAATTGAATCAAATATAATAGAAAAGATTCCAAATTAAATTTTTTATTAGAAATTTCCATTTATTTAGCAATTGAAACAAATGGAACAACAACGTGTCGCGACGGCACAGTGGGCCAAACCCTTTTAATATTACAATTAAATTCAATTTATCTCCTTTATATTTAGTTGTAAAAATTAGTTTTAAAAATTAGCTTTCTAATGAACTAAGTCTTGTTTCATTACGTTTGCCCCTTTCGGAGATAAACGTGCTCCTAGCTATAGGCGGACTAATACGCAAACAAATTTAGCCATGTCCCATAAAATCAAAATTGATGTCACGACCTCGAATAAACGGTAAACTCCAAACAAGGATTTAAAACATCGGATGCGTCCCTAACACATCCGACGCTGCATAAGCGTTTCCTTTATGACGACTTAAAATTAATGCAACAAGACTCCGTCTACCCTCTTGTGCTGGGTGCTGGAAAACAGAATTGAAAAATGTTGATTCTGTGGGAAGTTGTGGGAGTTTTACTGTAAATTGCTACAAAGGACGGAGCCAAGGGGGTGGGGCTTATTTACTCATAATCGTTGGGAATGTTCCTTTCACTCTGAGGAGTCGAAATATGGTATAGTCTTAAGTCGCCCCAAGTTGCCCCAACCACGCCACCTGGGTATGACCGTTGACCCTTTAGGTCAAATTTGCCTTTGACCTATAGTTTGACCTATATTGCTATAGAGGATGGAGCCAAAGGCTGTAAAGCATGGGGAAATTTAAAATGTAAAGCACTGTGAAATTTTACCTGTAAAGTATAGGGAAATGTAGCAGTATAGAATAGGGAAATTTAACAGTAAAGGGAAATTTAACGGCAAAGCATGGGGAAATGTAACAGTAAAGCTTAGGGAAATGTAACAGTCTTGCGTAGGGAAATGTAACAGTTAAACATGGGTTTAAATAACTAAAAACCCATGTTTGGTTGCCTTAGTTTCATGAACGAAATTTAGAGGGCTCGCAGTGCTTCCGCACATTTACTGTTGTACTCGAAGCAGACTGAGGCCATTCGTTGTATGATCTCAAGTTGCCTTTTCTGGGCCGTTTCCAGCATATGATTTTAGAGGTTAAATACCCCCAAACCCCAGAACTTCACCTGAGAATGATAGGAGTGGTTTATTGTATACCAGTAACAATTATCCTATTGAATCAAGATTGATCATAGCCTAATAAAATCAATTTCGGTTCAGAATCTCAAAAGCCACTTCCATGGTAGCCCGAGGCTAGGCCTAACAACGATTTATGAACTGGCATCATATTTAAAATACGAATTTACGGATGTTAATTTGCTGATTTAAATCTCAGCTTTCTTTATTGAATTTTTCTTGAATATGTTGGTTTATCTCTGAACTTTTATTGCATACCACCCTCACAGAATTTGAACAAAAACGAGATAAACAACTTGCCATACTACTTACCGACCTGGCTGCGTATTATAAAGTACCTATTGCTGCCTGTTTTATCAAATATTCCGTCCACCGGGTTATAATTCGACTACCCATCAAAGACCTTAACTCATCACCCACGGTAATTGCAATAAAACCTATTCCGTGTCGATATGAAGACCAGACTTGCACAATTAATAATTTACCAGATTTTGCCATCATCAATGGACATAATGTCCTTTCTCTAACAGGACCTTCGTTCACTCGTTGTGGACCCAACTCTAACCCATTGTGCTATATGCCAGATTTAACTATTACACGTGAAATGAATAAATGCTTGGAATCGGTAGTGTTAGAGTCAGTTTTCCCTGATGACAAACATTGCAAATTCACGTGTCAGAAAACGTATGCAACTCAAATTACTTATTTGTCCCAGACACCGTTAATCATAACTAATCCGAAACCGGGCACTTACCTTCATTGTTCTGATTCTATACAAAATCCATCTCAAAACAAAAACTTAACGTTATCAAATATCACTCAAGCTGGAGCTGTTTTCCTCAACCTGACTTGTGGCTGTCAAATATTTGGGGATACTAATGAATTAGGGCTTTTTCCTATGCTGATTAAGTACCCATGTAGGGCTGAAGGAGTAATACAACAACAACATATCATTCCGGCGGTCTGGATAATCCAAGATACAAATATGGGATTTCATTGAACTGCTTCCACTGCCTGGGATTTTATTGAACACCCATCGATTGATAGCCTTGAAGACCTTTTAGATCCAGCCTGGGAATACGCTACTCTCAATACATCTGATATCACACTCCCAGGAATGTTTTTCCCTTACCATTATCAATTCCACAACTTCCATGAAATTTTACAAGCATGAATTAAATCCTCGTAATCTGGAAAATAATATCATCATTTCGTCACCTTCATCATCATTTACTTAACATTCAAACCTCATAAAATGTGGACATTTTTTTCGATCATTTCTCTACCTGCTGCTAAGGCAAGACCAACACACTACTGCCAAGTCCCTCTTTATCTTGAATTCCAGATCACTTTGATAATCTGTGCGTTAACAGCCTTTGCTATTTGTTTCATTTTTCAAGAATTTTGGAGACCTTTACAAACTTATCTTAAAGGAAACCAGGCACCTGTTACCATTTAAACACGACCCTTATCTTCAACACCACCATCATACAGTTCTAATACTTATTTACCAATACGGATGTCACACAACATTGTAGACTGTATGTCCCACCAGCTATGCCGATTTTACCCAAATTCTCTTCTTCAACCGATGTCAGTCGATATGCCATTCCTGTTTCCCCTCAACTGCAACTTTTTCTTTCAACAATCTTTCTTTTCACCGATGTCTTCCTAATTCTTGGATTATCACTAATTATTAAATAATATGCCAATCTTAGATGACAAACACCGTCATGCCTTTTTTGATCAGCTATAAAGACTTTCGCGAAAATTTATTTCCTGATGATGTTGATCAACCTACTCTCATTTTTTTGGACTGGATCAATTTTTATCAACTTTACACTACCCATTTACATACCCATCGCCAGTTATTTGAACAATTATATGATTACATTATTGCCATTCATAAAATTTATGAATAAAAAAAACCCCTACCAAACGACGTACCCCAAAACAGTTTGTTGAATTATTCATCTTCTTCACACGATTTTCAAGTAATTCAAAAACCGCTATTAAGGCAAAATCAACATTTTTGTTGTTTTCCACAGCTTTTATGGAAATCCTTACTTTTGGCGTCTCTCCGTCGGCAAACCGGTTTTTGCTTTGTTTGGGCAATTAGGCGTATTCCAAAAGAAAAAGAACGGTATTTATCCATGCCATATTATGCCGAGCTTGGCAAACAGTTCAGTATCACTCCTTTTTTATATACTCATCTTAACTTAGCATCAACATCTCCGGATGATGATGATGAGCCAGGTGTCAGCCTCACACAATCTTTCATCACCAGCCCACAACCGACTACAACCACCGTTCCAGTTGCGACACCATTTGCATTAAAAAAAAGCACGCCTAAAACGACCCTCATCATTACGGTTAAATAAATCGGGACCACTTTCCAGTCTCCTTAAAAATCCCTCATTTAGACGTAAGCATCGACTTCATCCTTCTAAAACCCTACCGAAAAGCCGTCACGTTATATGCAAACAGCCTACATTTTATCCACCGTTAAATTCTACCTTCCACAGGGACCAAATGTATCAACATTATCTTATAGAAGAGCAGGTAATGAACTACAAGGTTACGACCAACAATGATACTTGTACAACTCTTTCACCCATACCATAGGACATGGATTTTGAATAAATGCTCAACCAAACACACGCAGTTGCTGAGTCACAAACAGACCCACAAATAACCAACTTGTTTGACCCTCTCAATAATGTTGTTAGTAATGAAGATCTGCAGACTTTTATTGATCTAAATTTATCACCATTCCTCAAAAACTCCACAGGACCGGAACCAGCTAATAAAACCAACCGTCCAACACACCATAAGCATAACCAACCTATTGTCCCATCAAATTCAAATGATGTTAATCAAGTTTTTATTGAACCTACTCCAGTGCGCTTTTTACCTCTTGACATGCACTCGTATGAAGAGGATATGGACTCATCTGTCTCTCTAAATAATCATATTATTAATAGCAACCATCAATATGAAAATTCCTTATCTCACCCTGAATCAACAAACGTGACATTACAACTGGATATTCCATTTGCGGATTCTACTTCTAATAATGTCTCTCCTTCTCAACGTTTGTCCACTGATTTGGATTTTCTGGATAGTTAAAGCTTATTACCGTCTGGTGTAGAAGTTTTTGGACAGTTTTCTGAGGAATTATTTGAAATTGACCCCTCCGAAGTCCTTTCGTTTACGTCTCTTTAATCTCATTTAAAATTAAAAAGCTTTCATACTTCCCCTAAATTTCCCTTATCTCTTACTGAATCATCCAACGTGACCTTACAATTGGATATTCCTATTGATACATATACTTCTAATAACATATTTTTTTCAAACCTGACTTGTCAACCTGACTTGTATTGTCAGCTGACTTGGATTGCGTCGATAATTCTTACTTAATACCGTCTGCTGTAGAACTTTTTCGACCCTTCCCTTCGGAATTCCCTGAAATTGACCCCTCTGAAGTCCTTTCGTTTACGACTTTTTAATCTAATTTAAAATGAAAAGCCTTCATTCTTCCCAATAACTCCGCAAAAACCTTTTCTAAACTAAAACATCAAATTATTTTATTGAAGGAATCCTGTGACCAAATTATCTTCGCTAATGAGCGAATCCGAGCCGAGAATACTCGCACACAATTACTCTATATAAATAAATTATCTCCCACATTTTTGTTTAATTATAATTTTATTTGTTCTTTTATTCTTAGCTATAGTTAATTATTTTTAGATTTTGTTTTATTTTTAAGGTTATTTTTTTGTAAATTATTAAAACCCATATTTTACCAAAGACAATTGGATTGTTCCATTTTATTTTTCAACACCAATCATTATACAAAAACAGAAAATAATCAATTCAATTCAAGCAGTGGATTTAACATTTTTTTATATTTTTTGAAAGGAACCCTTGTCCTTGATTCATAAAGGTTTCACTGGCCAGCGCATCCCACACTAGCTTTTGCATCACGTAGGTTAAACGTCCCAATTCCTGTTTCACAATATTATTATTTTCACCCTTCCCAATGGTCAATCGCATACAATCGCCGCCAGCATGGACGTGGATCACATTCGTGTACGTCTCGAACATGACCTCTGGCCTTGTAAGGTTGATATAAAACTAAGCATCACTTTTGCTCCTGAACATAGAAAAAAATCGGCATTTTTATTCGATTTGACACCTTAAGAGTTGTCAACAATTTGGGATGTACCAGTTGGAAAACCTAGAAAAGCAATCAACCTTAACTTGTACACACTTCCTTACTCTCTTCTACAACCCCGTCGATTAATACTTCCACTGCAATTTTACTAATTAATTTCAAACGTTGATTCTTCTTATTACCAAAAATTCTTACCTGGGCTGTCGGTAGGATCGAAACTTGATACAATTCCAAAGGCAACAGTTCCACCTTGGCCCTTAGTTTATGTCCCTCTTCATTTTGTACGTCACGTACAAAATTCTCCTCTACGTCACCAAAAACTACACCCATTACAGGCATAGCACGACTATTGTGGTTCACAAAGTTAGCCATTTCTTTACTTTACGTAAAATTAACACACATAAATTCAATGTAATTCTTCGTCTCATGGGCACACTTGAACAATGCAGTCTGTTTCAGTTGAAGCTTTAAGGGCAACTAAGCTCTACAACCTGGTCCTTCCAAATTATTTTATTTTTGACACCCCCTTTACGATCTTACTCCCTACAGTGACACAAAAATACCTTTCATTCCAATACTAATGTATTGACATTCAGACTTTACTTCCTACAAAAGAGGTTTTTTTGTTCAGTAGCTGGTAACTTTCGAGTTTCATGTTTTTCAAAACCCTATTCTCTAATAAGATAATATCTTATGTACGTCCATACATCTCTTTTTGCAATCGAGCATTTTCCACAAATTCAAAACAATATTCTCCCCGTTAGCTATTTTTTTAACCTAATTTAATTAACTAGCTACTTTTATCTTCTTTGATTTCACAATATTGCTTAAATCAATACAAATACCTCGTGTTTCATTTCACCCCATGACTAGAATATTTTTTTCATAACATTATCCGTCTACGTAGGGTTGATTAATCTAGATTGCTATCACTATTAGTATCTCTTTGTACTCCTCCATGCTACGTTCACTTTAACATTTTACCACAATTACTTTCGTCTGGTAAAAAGGAAATCCACGGTAGTCCTTTCACTTTCTGTGACTAGATTTAATCTTGAACCACACTTATTTGAACCCATTTTTATCCACATACACACCGCTAATTTTTGCCCCATCCACCACTTCCACTTTTTGTACATTTTCTTACTATCTATTATAAATTCCTTCCTTCTCTTATATAATACAAATTCCTCCCTTATCACCTTCCGTTTCGTCCATTTTTTCTATGCACTACATTATTCATTCCCCGTTTGTATGGAATAGTAGTTTAATCCATTTTTAATGGTCCCTATACATCTAAAAATACTTAACTATGACCTTCCAAACCGTTAGACACATACATTGTCTCTGTTTGATTTATATGAACATCTTCTGGTTATTATTCTTTTTCACTTTCAATTAGGAACACACCAAATTTTTTTTCGCTTTGCTGAAACTCACTATTATTACAACCACTAGTATACCCACTCATTTAAAACAATAAGCTGTATTTTAAATTTCAAGGTTGTCCAATGTTATCATCTCTTGATTTTTAGGTGTCCTTAATGAAGCACGAAGAATTATTTCATCGTTCCCTCATTCATTTTCTTCCAAAGTTGCTAAGACCCGTTGTTTAAGGCAATTGTTGCAGAAAATATACGAACAATTCTTACTGCTGTAGGTTAATTTATAAATTGCTCGTTAATCTGACTGATTATGAGACAATTTTAAACGTTTGAACCCGTATATTGCATTGCTCCTAAATCTTCGCCATAAAACATGTTACCTACTCGGATGCAGATGACGAATGTGTATTGTGAAATAAGAAATATAAGTTTCCGAAAAATCAGTTGTGACTGCTGCATAAAAGATTTATTTTAAAAATGGCAAGATGAAAGGAAATTGCCTGTGAATTCTCTTTGCAGAGTACTCGTCAAGGGAGAGATAGAGAGAGTGTTCTTTACATTTTTTCTAGTATTTATACTGGAAATTTTCAAGGAAAGGATTCAACCCTTTTTCAATGAGTAGATTGGACCCAAACAACATCCTTCTACTTTTCTTATTTCATTATAAAATATCAGACAACACCCTTCTAAACTAGATATTTGTAGATTGCAAAATATAAATCAACTTTTAGAGTTAAACCCGAAGTCTCTTTTACAAGGATAAAGTGACCTAAAATCTTCATATTCCTATTTCTGCTTCTAGTTTTTAC
>JAQGBU010002308.1:0-10042 GCA_034698605.1 Isotoma decorata | reverse complement strand
CATTTTGTGGAGACCATAATGTGGTATACCATTTTGTCCACAGACCATAATGTGGAGACCATATTGTGGAGACCATTATGTCCGCAACCCTGAAATTCCCATCCATAATAAAAATGAGTAAAAACCACTGGTTTACTCTAATTTTACACTTGAAGAACATATTTTTCCAAACGAACAGCTATCCGTTTTCTGAAAATTCCAACTTAAGAAACTATCTGACGTTTAGCACTAATTATTTACGTATTGGTTCTGCGGTACTAAAGTTTTTTGACGACGATGACTGATAATATTACGATAAAATGATTTTAATGAAATAGTTATTAAGATCAGTATAATGTAAAAATGAAATGTGAAGAAATGTTCTTAAATGGTACATATGGTAAAATACACGAAATGTTAAACCTTGAGATGTAACTACCCTCTAGTTAGGGAAATCTCATTGTATCAGTAAATAAATAAAAATAAATAAATTGTTATTTCAGTCAGTTTAGTTCCTTCTACTCCTTGGCGTTTTAAAAAACAAATTTCCACAATGACGACATTGAAAATGGACTCAACTTTGGTCAACTCTTGGGGGGATTTTAAATCCCGCATGTGGGGCTTTGGCTTTATTCATCACATTGCATTGGTGACGATTCTTGTGGGTCAGTTTTACATCAGAACTAAGCTTACCACCAGAACAGCTCGGATGATCAACAAGTTTCCAGGTGGAATAGGAATAATTTTGCCTTTTTTAGGGGATCTAGGCATTTTATTTGAAAACCGGATAAGTAATTTATATTTTTGTAATAAGAATTACCGTATTTTCCTGAATAAGAATGACCAAAAACATGGTTGTGACTTACGGGACGGATTATTTTTATCCGCCAAAATAAAGGCTTATCTGTTCGGTGACTTTTGAAGATTAACCGGGTTTTCCCATCTATTTGGTTATTACTATTTTTGTATACAATTGAAGAAAACTAGGTTCCGTTCATTGTTTTACCTTATGTCAAAAACCTATAAGCATACAGCTACAAAGTTTTTATAAAAATATGCAAAACAGAATTCCACGTAATTATTCCAAGGACAAATAAGTTGTATTTCTTTGCACTGAGGAAATATTCGTCTCAGTTATTTTATTCATTTTCAATTTAAAATTTCCACAAATGTATAACTTGATGGACAAATAATCAAAAACATTTATTCAAAAACATTAACTACTTCAAAATTTTTTTTATAAAAATCGGTTAATTTGGAATTCGACGATGCTTATTTCAGAATTGATTGGTTGACTTTATATACTTTCTAATAAACCTGAGAACTTCCAAAGGCTCTCTACATAGCTAAATAAAAAGGTTTTCCAGAAACCAAGGGTAGCATACCCTCATATTATATGTTAAAAATATTAGGAAAGGGTTTGTTAGGATTATGCTATTAGGTTAAGTATTTGTACAAGAGATCAATTTGCTTTTGAATCTCAATGGTCGTCTCGTGAAGGTCTTCTTTGCTTAGAACTTCTGAACTTCCAATCACGCACATTCGAATAGTTTCATTGTAGCTCAGAACCGTAACGAAAAATCCTAAAATAAAATTCTTGTTAATCCCACATAAAACCATACGAGAAGATTTTTTGCCACTCATTTTGATTTCACGTCTTTCACAAAAGTCAAATTGATAATTCAAAAATTGGAACCTTTGTAAAATTTTTAATCTCATCACACTCTTATATGAAATCGTTCCTTAATTCCCTTTAGCTCATGATAATAATTTTGATTGCTTAACGATGTCCTCAAGTATGGACTACATTTTATCCCTAAGGTATATTATTTTCTGATACATTTACCCTGCTTAACTTTAGGTGAAAGTAACCCAAAGACGTATAAAAGAGCATTTTAAAGTGAAAATAACTCCATTCGTTTTAAATAAGGGTTAATAAGGCAACCAATGTGTTTCTTACCTACACATCCGTTTAAAAGCTGAGAATTGAAACTGCAATCGAGGAATTCATTTCCAAGAAAACACAAAGGTTGACTTCCAGCTGGGAAAATTGATAGGCCGGTCGTGTGGCGTTTAGTCGGCGCAAGGTATTTTAAAATACAGGCGAAATTGGATCCCAAAACTTTACCCAAATAATTAATAACTAATGGATAAGGGGATTTTTTCAATTGCCTATAGCTGTGAGAGGCTGCCTTCAGCCTTTTTACTGGATCTGGCTCACCAACCGGCAAACATACTTCTACAGCGGTACTAAAATCAAGCAAATAATTAGAGGTGATTATAGTCAACTTTAATAACTGAATAATTGTCAAATGTCTTGTGTTTTGATTGTAAATTATCATTTTTTCACGGAAATCTAATAAATAATAATAATAGTGGCTTTATTGTCTGAAGGTTTACAGATAGCAGATTTCCTTACTGATTTCCACCCAACGACATAAAAAATACATTCTCATCTTAATAATATTTTGTTATAGCAAAAAAACAAAAGTTCTAATGGTACTAATGGTAGTAATAATCATAAAAGTATTTAAATATACATGTCATCAATTTTGGTGATAATAATTAAATCTAACATTTCTTAAGTTCAAATACAAAGTAAATGCTGGTTTAACTTAAGCTTGAACAGACTAAAGGGATCGCTGCCTTTAACCAACGTAGGTAATGAATTCCAAAATGACACCAATCTGTATTTGACACTTGATTTATAAAATATTGTCTTATGAATAGGAACCACATAGTTATCAGCAGAACGAGATTTCCTGAGTGACACAAAATCCTGAATCGCTTTTGGTAGATATTTAGTCAAGATTGAACAATTATAATTATAATAAGGTCATTAGATGATAGTTAGCATATTCATTTATAGTAAGTATATTAAGTTTCTCATACACATCATGTAAGTTTATACTATAAGGGGAATACCATCGCTTAAAAAAGTTATCCACCACTTTTTGAACGCTGTTTACAATAGCAACCATGGCAGGACCTCATATTTGTACCCAATATTCAACTGTAGTACAAGGGCTTTAAAAACCATGGGAAATCGCTCTGCAGGTATACAATTTTTTAATCTTAACAAATACTCAAGTCGATATGAGACTTCTGCGATAGTAAATCAAGTATATTTTTAATTCCCTAGCATCGGTTTATAGATTTGATTGTGAAAGCAGGCTACCATAGAAAGAGGATTGCATGTTGCATTGTTCTTGTCCTCCTCGTCCAAAAGAAGGATTTTTTACTAACTCTCACTAACTATTAAAATAGACTATCAATTAAACGTATGCTTCTTGTCATCTTTCAAATTAACATTATGATTTACGAAGCCTTGTTTCCCATCCGGTTTTCTTATTTCTAAACGTTTAAACCTTCAAATAAACCAAAACTTAAAGTTTAAAAAGCACACTGTTATCTTTCTGTTCACAAACTTTGCAACAATTAACCATTTGCAGTTTTGTTATATGCGATCGAATTACTGTAAAACGAGATTTTTAACTCCATGGTTAGTTATTTTTCAATCTTCCAAAAGGGTGGGGCTCTATTTCAGGGTGAAGCTTAATTCTGAGGGGGGGCTTGATTCTGAGGGGGCCTTAATTCTGAGGGGGGCTTAATTCTGAGGGGGGGCTTAATTCTGACAGGGGCTTCGAGTTTCAAAGCAAAAATCAAAGAATATTTAATCTAACAAACCAACAGTTTCTTTCGTCAAAATTCAAAATTTCCTACAATTTTAGATGTGAAACGTTACAAGTTGGGTTTAAGCTAGATCCAGACTCTCTGTTGTCTTTGTTTTATGTTTTCATTTTTGTATATTAATTTTTATATGGTTCGGGAGGGGGAGTTATGTTTTCAAACCAGTCGCCAGCGCTGGGGATTTATAAAGCGGGGGGGGGGGGATTACCTCAAAATTTTAACCTCAGAATGCTGCATTTCATAAAAAAATTTATTTTTGTAGAAAATGAAATGGAGTCGAGGTCAGTCTTTTCTAAAGCAAATTTACGCTTCATTGGGCTTCATCATGTCTTTGTGTACTCTTTCTCATCTCATGGCATGTTACTTCAAAAATATAAGAATACTCTTATTCCATTGAACATCGCTTGATGCATTTAACCCTTTATTAACAATGGGTTTACGACCCATGAGGGTTTCCTGAGAATGGTTCAAAAAGGGTCAATTTAACATTGTCGGCATAGGAAAATCCAAAAAATCCCCCCCCCCCCAACGTATTATATTTTCTTCAAGAAAAATCCTTAGTTACGAAAAGTCGAAAAAGGCCCATAACAATAAAACTTAAGCATTACTTAATGTGCACCAGCTTACTATTGATTCCTCAGTTTTAGTGAATGATTAGGAACGGGTAACGGTATCAGAGTCGGTAATTCCGTTGGTACGGCCAAGTTTTTCCGAATCAAAAGTTCCCGTTGAGCCCCAGCAACAACAGCAAAAATCACACTCGAGAAACTGACATCAAAATGAGATTTAATTTCTTTGATTTTTGCCACAGGAAATCGTTCAGTTAAATCTATTAAAGCCTTATGAACTTTTTGTTGTTGGGGTGACACTCTCCAAGGTAAATTCAAAACTGGCATCACAAACAGAGCTTCTGCCAACATAAAGGATATCGTGAAGGGAGCCTTGATGAAAAACATCAACTTTTCCCAAGTCGTAAAGTGAATTGCATTAGAAACCGCATTTTTAAACTCTTCTTGTTTGTCAAGTAAATCAAATACTCCTAGATTAAGTATGGAAAAGCCATCGGCTAGTGAGTGATGGATTCGAAATATAAATATCGTCAGTTTCTTTTCCTCTCCCGGAATTTGAAGTCCATCTGAATTCTCGTAATTTTCTATTTTAACAAGCTCCCATAAAGGTTTTGTTTTTTCCCATTTTTTATTCGTTAATTCCTCCCTCAGTTCCAAAATGTCCGAATCAGTTAATCCCCCGTTTGGTCCAGATCCCTTTGCATCGTGAACTTTCACACGGTCACTTAAATCAAAATTTCTGTCCAGCGTCCAAAAGTAAAATCCACCCCATTTGGTCAAGTATGATTGAAGTTCAGGGTATTTCAGTTCCCCATTAGGAAATTTTGCTTCCATCCATCTTTTTTCGATATTTTCATGTATTTCCTTGATTGGTACGTCTCCTTTTACAATTCCTTGTATCACGAGATTATTGCAAGGTTTTCTATATGTATCGTCTACAGCGAAAAAGCTTCCTACAGCGGTTAGCATTTTACCCAAGTTTGGATTTATAAACTTGGCTACTTTGCTAATAAAGTATCTTAATACAATCATTGGAGTCCATATTATTAAATTTAGGACAGGGAGAAGAAAAAATACTAAAACTGCAAGTGGAATTGTAACAATCGTACGCAGGGGGTGTTTGCACAACATTTTGAAATCGGGGTTAGAAAACAATGAATAAAGAGAACAAATCTTGGCAAAATAATTTCGAATGCACTTCACTCACGTCACTTATTTATTGCTTACCATGCCTTTTTAGTTCATTGGGAATGAGAGATGTGAACAGAAATATCAAAAGTATTCCTTTTGCTACTAACCTTATTTTATAGAATGAGGAATGTAACTATGCTCGCAGGATATGAGAATAAGAGGGGAAAATAAATGAGAAAATTCTCATTATAAAATTACTTCTGGAGTGAAGCTATTGAAGAAACTATCCTTGTAATTATGATCGTTGTTAGAGAGTTGTATCATAAGTGCAGTGACTTAAACTTTTTACAGAATCTCTGATAAATAATTTATGCTAATCGGACATGTTAATTTTAATTATATTCAGAATCATTGTCTGTAATTTTATACCTTCGACTGTTTCCTTATTCTTGACCAAAGCACAGAAAATTTCAGATGTAAATTAGAACCTTTGTTATCTTTCTCAACCTTATTCGTCTCATTGCTCGAACAATTATGTTTTCAACTAGGGGACAAAGTCTTGTACTCATTCATTGTCAATAACCTCTATAAATACAACTTGGTTCTCACACATTCATAGGCATTATCATTTTAGCTTCCAGACTGTCACTCTGTCCAAATTCTTACTTGTCTGCTACCAAATCCTATTGTAATTATTTTGCGCTACGATTTTAATAAGAACTCTATTGCTATTATTTTGTTACATAAAACTCAATCGTATCTGCGTAATTAATTTACTACTCCATCCCTACATCAGACACAATCTTCAAAGCTCATAAAAAACATCCAATCACACCGTTTAGACACGGCCCTTTCAATCGTTCAAGACATTTTTTATGCAGCAAGGGCAACTCATCTACAATGGATGTAGTCTCATTTACTTAAAAAGATATAACATTAAAAACAACAACAGTTTTCCAGTCTAGTCTACAGTAGTAGTAGTTGTGGCAGTAAAAAGGGTTTTACCTCTGATTGATCTAAATAAAAAAGGAACTTACGCTTAAACTAGGAATACTAAATTAAATATCAAAAACTTTTGTCTAAGAAGGATAAAGTAACCATGTTACTGAGATGTTAATATTGACATGTCAATAACAAAGCTCGCATTAAGTTACATATAATTTATTATTGTTATCATCCTAATGGGTTGGACTCGGGCTTTGTTACCAGATTTCTAATTCTCTAAAATCATAATTATAGAGGCCTTTGTGACATACGGTCTAGAAATATTTCCCTGTAGGGTATTAAATCAATCTATATGGTGAGACCCAGCAAGTTACAATACGTTGATAAAGAAAATATCTGTTCACCTTTTACATGATAAAGAATACAAAGAAATGTCAAATGATTCTTCCAGGTTATTATTCTTGGACTTGGAATTATCAAATGCATTAATAAAAGTAGTTTTGCCAGTTGAGTTTATTAATAAATGCTTACATATTTTCCAGAAGAAAAATTGAACATTTTCTGAAATGTTTCTCACGTTGCTACCAGTTTACTTGTTTTGTTCCATATTTGTAGATAAGATTTAATGATAGTTCGATTTAATTAAAATGAATGTAGAAGGTATATAAAAATGTAGATTAAATTCTCGTTAAATAATTGCTCAACTCGCATTTCCATTGTTGTAATTGCTAGGGTTTTTCCAGTGGATGTAATAATTTTCTGCTAAATACATCTGGTCTTATGCAGGGTACTGATTGCATTTATTTGGCAGCCATACATGAATGTTGTGAAGTACATTACAAAATTATGCTTCCCTGTCATTTTTTTTTCTTTTTTATTATATTGAGGTCGCCATTGATGCCCTCCAGTTCTTGCAATTGCGTGTGTAACTACCGTATTTATCAAATTCGAACCCCTGGGGGAGAAGGGCAGGGGTTTTTGTTTTTTCACTATAAAATATGACACGTGTTGTCGACACTTATGAAATAGGTTAAATTTAATGTTTAAGTAAACAATTTTTTACATTTAGTTTGATCTCATTTTTAAATATCAGAGTGCCCCATGATAATTGTAATTGATGATTGGCTCGTGTACCAGAAGAATTCGTAACAGGATATTTAAGTTATATTTTTCTCCAGTATAATCCATCCTGCTCCAACTGATTCCTGCCCGGAAAGAGATTGGTGTCTCATTTGATTGCGTGAGAAGTTTTCGCAAGTTCCCCCTTGTATGCTAAATCTCGTAAGAGTCAATCTCCTTTCTGGGTAGAAATCAGGTAGGAGAAGGAGCAGGATGGACAATAATTGTGAAGTAGCATTTTTTCTCTTCTGTGACTGAGAGAGGAGAGCACTTTTGCTTGTACGTGTTTGATCTTGTTGAATCAAGAATTTATGTTGTGTGTGTGTTGAGAGTTGAGAGTCAAGCGTAAAAAGAAAAGTCGAACTGCAAATGTCGAAGCAAGAACACAGACATTTTGTAGTAGCTCCTCCGAGATTCTATAATTTGTTTTGAGTTTAAGAGAAAGTCGATTCAATAAAGTTATCTTAGGGAATTGATAGTTCAGTTAGGGCTTTCGTAGGTGGAAAGTGTGAAAGGTGAAAGACCAGCCAGGGAATAAGTGAGAGCTATCTGACCGGTGATCTAACCCTCATTGATATTGCGTTACGTTGACAATAACACAAGAAACTTAAACTTATAGTTTTTGAGATAGGGTAGTGATTTATTTCTTGGTCTCAGGAGTCCAACTAAGCAGTACCAATTTCGTTATTAAAACAATTCGTATTGTTCAGATTAGGCCATATTCACAGGACATTAAATTCTAGAATCACGTTTGACACAAAATGCATAAAGACAAAATTCAAGACAAGAGTAATCGACTCTTTTAAATATATTCATATTCAGTACTTTAAATCATAGACGCGAAAGCCACCGGTTGCAGCTACCGGTGGCGGTAGCAGCTACTGGTGGCGGTAGCAGCTACTGGTGGTCAAAAAAGCCACCGGTGGTCGGTGGCTGTCTAAATTATGTGGTGGTCGGTGGCTGTCTAAATTCTGTGGTGGTCGGTGGCTGTCTAAATTCTGTGGTGGTCGGCGGCGGTCTAAATTCTGTGGTGGTCGGTGGCTGTCTAAATTGTGTGGTGGTCGGCGGCGGTCTAAATTCTGTGGTGGTCGGTGTGAAGGGTACGGTCTCAAAACTAAGTGAAAAACAAAAGACCAAGTAGAAATAGTACTATTATGAAATTTATTGAAGTGAAAGTTGAGAAGAAAGTACAGGAAAGGAATTTAGCAGACAACCTACCTCTACAAGAGCTAGAAGGATAAGGATTCATTTTTTTAATGACATTAACTACTATTTAGCAACATTTACAATTAATCATCGTTATAGCAACTATACAAGAAATTAGGAATAGATGCATGCTACATAAGAGCTAATAGCACATAAGAAAGTATACAAATTTTGGTGTAAGTACAATGATGTGGGGCGAAAAGATATACAATGATAACTACTGGTTTGGTTCAATATTTCCTACACTTCCAATGGTTGGGAAGATTTTGATGTGCTGATTTGCTTAATTTATGCCTATTTACACACAAAATTTTCTATAATTAATTATGGTTTAACAATAGCTTTCTCAGTATCAAACAGCATGCCGACCGCCTTGAACTAACTACTTCAAAATACATTAATTTACTAATTACTCATTTGAATAGGTAATTGACAGATTTTCGATATGGGCCGTTTAAAAAAATTCCATTACATGTTTTTATGGTCCAAACAAAACGTACAAACTTATCCATACCAGGGTGAATTTCCAGAACTCTGCCGAAATTCCATTTTAGTGGGGGTAGTCGGTCATCTTTGAGAAGAATTATTTCACAAACTTCAATGTTTCGAGATGGAGTGGTCCACTTTGGACGTTGTTGCAGGCGAGAGAGATACTCTTGATTCCAACGGTTCCAGAAATGCTGTGCCAGCTGCTGAGTCATCTGCTGCCGTGATAGACGATTTTCAGGAACGTGAGTGATGTCCGAATCAGGAACTGCAGTTAGGGAATCCCCAATCAGAAAATGACCAGAAAAGAGGGCTGATAGGTCATTAGGGTCCCTTGTCATAGATACAAAGAGGGCGAGAGTTGAGGCAGGCTTCGATTTGGGAGATTGTTGTTGAGAGTCCGTCATAAGTTAAGATTGCATTTCCCATAACACGGCGAAGATACAACTTCATGGAGTTGACCCCGGCTTCCCAACGGCCTCCAAAATGAGGGGATGAAGGTGGAATGAAATGCCACTTTATTCGATCCTCAACAAGAGCTTTAGCAAGTACTTCATTATTGTTTTGCCCTTGAGCTTCCTTCAGCAGTCGTATTAGCTCCTGATCCGCTCCAGTGAAATTTGTCCCGTTGTCACTCCAGATTTCATGACATCTTCCACGACGAGACACAAACCGCTTCAGGGCAGTAATGAAAGCGTCAGTGGGTAAACTGCTAACCACTTCTAGATGGACGGCCTTGGTTACAAAGCAAACAAAAACTGCGATGTATCCTGTAACCCAATCATATGTGAGACTCATTGAGTTCTCACATATACTTGGGTCATTATTATTCATCCAATCACAAGGAGCCACCTCGGGTTTAGGGACGCTTAAACACGAGATGGAAAGCTCCTTGGATCAGATCTTCCTAAGAGAAG
>JAQGBU010002307.1:0-10043 GCA_034698605.1 Isotoma decorata | reverse complement strand
ATTAAATGCTAACTTCAAACAAAACTTTGACGCTGATTGGGCTGCTTATAAAGCTGAAATTGTTGAAAAGGCTCGACTAGCTGTTAATAAAATTGTTGGGGTGAGTTGAATTAGGAAATTATGAACCTACATAAACCTGCGACACGTTAAAGGTTCCGTAAATGTGGATATAAGTATTTGCATGTTAACTAAAACATACTTGTTTTTTGCAGCAATACACTCTTGAAGAACTTCTTGAACTAATTGGGAACATTGGTGGTGGTGGTGGTGAAGGATGTACTACTGCTAGGTCTATCAAAATTAATTTGTAAAGTACTACTTGTAATTAATTAAAAAGTATTGTATGTTGTGTACCCAAAACCCAAATTGGTTTTATTGGCTTGTATGAATTTGAATAAAAGTATCAGGCGTATGTAAACCAGCCGTTGATATTGTGTATGATTTTTCATTAGGTTTAGATTATTGAGATAAAGATGAATATTATTCTGTTAGTTCATTATACAAATGCAATAATATGAGAATACAGTGTTTTCGGAATTTTCCTTTCCTTGCATTTAGTCATAAATTTGATGATGATTTCCAAAAACGGAGTCAATTCATAATGAATACTTTACGGGTTTGGGTTGCATTTAAATTATGAAAAAAATTACATTTTAACTTGAAAGTCAGATTTTTTTGGCACCTTATGAGAAATCTGAAAGATCCAGCCGAAGCTTCTCATATGCATTTATGATAAAACATTTTAATAGCTGTAATCCATGACTGCTAAGAAGTGATTCTCCTATAATTTATATTTTAGTTTAAGACAGTACGCAAATCATTTATAAGTTAAAAAACTCCTCCAAACTTTTCTCTTCGGACTTCACAAATTAACTTTACTTTATAGTTTATAGTTATAGTTTCGTAACTTTATAGTTACGAAACTTCTCTTCGCCAATTTACTGTTGTAAACTTTTAATAAAATTAGTATACACTGAATAATATTAAGATGTAAGGTATATTATCAGGAATAATATGAAGTTATGCAGACTAATAGATAGATTTCATCAAAAATTAAAAACAATTTCGCGTGTTTCCTCCTACTTTTATTTTAGAGATAAAGAAGCTAGGTTCAGCTCCACCTTATTGCGAAAAGTATATTATCTTAAGCGATTGGGTTGTTTATTAAAAATTTAAAGGAAAAAAGAGTAAAAGTACGCTAAAGTAAGTTGACGCTTCAAGTTATATAAAATTTTATTTGATTATTTGGCAATTTGAATTATTGAAATGAGTTCGTCTGGAAAAGCAGTATTTAAATTCGACTTTGATTATGACAAAGCAGATAAGGTTAATGGTCTTACGACAACTAAACTATTTACTAATATTATTTGCTGGATTCTACAAGCAATTTCTAGAATTTAGGCAAGGAGCCTTACAAATAAACTTATGTGTTAGTCGTCTAAAATCCAATTCCATCTTAAAGCTTATACAAATTAAACACCCACATAAAGATTACGTTTTGCTAGCCCATTGAAGATTATAACCAAACATATGCTTTCAAACTTTAACGTACGCCAAAATGAAACCGGTGAGGGCACCTCCCTTTTCAAACGTCTGTCGACAACAAAGAACCGTAAGTATACTCCAGCACAGTCGCAAAGTAATCCCTTTTTGTAGACTTATCAATAAGGAAAAAATTAAAATCCCCTATACCGACGTAAAAATGAAGGGGTTGCATGCACTTTATCTTCCTTTCATAATATACCTTAGGTCCGTCAATACTAAACCGGCATTCCCAAAGCCTAAGCATTTTTATTGAAACCTCATGACAAACAATAGCTTGAGGAAGCGTCACAAAAATGATCGCAGATAACATAAAGGAAATAAATGGACCTAAGAGATAAACGCCCAATGGTAACGCATCAAATAATCTAAAAGTAACAAAATTGCAAGCAACAATCACAATCCCAACCCCGAAAAGCATGACCAATGTGGCCACACCCTGAACTTTAGAAAAAATTCGTACAATCACCACACTACAGTTGTACAAGTGAATAAAGTCATTCTTTGTTGTTTTTGATGTCATCCAACGAAGTCTGTACCCTTTGTCAAGTAATCCCATGGAATTGTTTAGTAAGTATATTCCGAGAATAAAGACGATCCCTGCCCCAATGAAGGTTCTTGCGTTGTCTAAAGCTGCATAGATGAACACCGAAAATCGTATGAAAGAGAAAACCAAGTCGATCCATAAGCTATGACCTTGTAAGGGGTAGCCAAGGTATTTGGAGAACTTCAGAAAGAAGTAAACAGAGTCCAGGTTGTTGTATGTGGCGAATATGACCAAAATCATACCGACTATGATACCCGCATATGGAAATATGTTGAGGGCTGTTGCAAACGCTTGTGTCTTTATTACTTCTTTTCGTTGTCTCTTCTTTTTAGGTAGCGAGGCCCCTAAATTTTAAAACAAAATTAACATACGGGTAAAGCAAGATACCGTTAACCTCGAATTAGAAATGCCGGGGGTGTTAATGTTTCAACTCTCTATGAAGGGCTTATTAAGGGCGGATGTGGGAGTAGATTTATTGTTTTGTTTCAAATTACACATTTTTTAAAAATTTATTAAATTAAAAAGTCTATCTGATCATTCACAAAACCCAATATTTTATTTGTTCCCTTTGTGTAAGATGTTTCGGTTTTTACGGGCTAGTTTAGTTATACAAGTTTCTCTTTTTGATTTAACATCAGGCCTTACATAATGACAAGCATTATGATAGCTGCTGGATGCATGACTGAGTTATAATTTATTGTTCAAGGTAAGGAGAATCAATTATTTGTTTGTAATTAGTAATAATAGAGAGGTTGTGGAAGAGTCAAAATTGTTTTGATTGTGATTGTAGCTAGAGTCACAATCACAATATCGTATTGTAGCCTAATGAGTTTGAGATACAGTCTTGAATGATGTTAGTCTTGAATCGATCCCTAGGTACGCCAGGTAAATTCATTTGAAAATAAACAATAATAAATACATTCAGCGGTAAAGCCTTCAAAGACATTATGCATCTAATTCCAATTTTGAGGGTTTTAATCTAAATATCACCACACCGTGCCTCTTCTGGGGGTCGCCTCTACACTTTACTCACTAACGAAAAAGCGTTTGAACTTTCAAAAATATCAAAAGCCCACTGCAAAAAAATGTTTCTGTAAAGGACACCTTAAAAAAACTTACTCTGATAAACAAGCGAATGAAACATCAGTATGTTGTTGAGGGCATTCGAAATATCATCTGCATAAATTAACGCCATCAGTTGGAGAAGTGGTGACCCCCCTGCACAGATCATGTAGAGGAATACTGTCAAAAAGTGCATCATGGATCCAAAGTTCTCGTTAGGATCGACTCGAATTCCCACTATGACAGTGAGCACTTTCAGAAGTTGACCACCACATTGAATCCCCCATGAGATGAAAAAGCTAAAAAAGGCAATCCCTAGAATAACCTTGTAGTCCACGATATTAATCGCCCGTTTTGATTTTGGATCGAATGAGATCGGAAAGCGATGAAGACTTTTGAAAACTTTTACGTAGATTACAACTGCTTTTTGCATTAAATCAGTGGACATTTTTAATTTTAATCGTTACCAAAGTCGAAAATGTTCTCTCCTTATTCAATTAGTAATTAGTCTGTACGGAATACAAAATAGCAATGCTTTTTATTTGAAGTTTCTGCAGGAACCTCGGGTTTTTAATGGACGATATTAAGAAGTTATGAAAGATAAGATTGATGATTAAGGATTCAATCCTGAACAAGAGAATGATTTGGAAATTTGATTCTTATCATATAAAATACCTCTGAAATAAGATAAACCTACCAAGGAACGATAAACTTGTATCTTCTAAAATGTATATTACGTATTTCATTTAGAGACAATTGGAACAAAAGTCGCGAATGTTTTATGTAGCATTGCTAATTTATAGGTTGTCTAATTCTTTTTAAATTGGTGAGTTTGCTATGTGTGCTGTATAAGACAATATAAAGGAGGTGTAACTGATAATTCGTTATTCCATTAGTTAAATATCAGATCGGGTCCGTTGTTCAATACTATACAGTATGAAAGTCCAATTTAATTTTTTAAAATGATTTAATAAAAAAAATTAGACTTTCTAATATCCCAATTTTAAATTACTATGGCTGGAAAAAGGATTTTCCATTACAAATTATCTATCACACATTTGAGGATAAGGAGTAAGCTTAAGAGGGTACTTTTATTTCTTCATAAATTCAAAACAAACAAATAAATTATGCAATTCTAAATATTGGCAAGAAACACGAAAAAGTTAGGGTATTTTAATACTCCAATGTATACGTTTATAAATGTTGAATGATTTCATCTTAATTTGATCAATCTCTGGACAATTCAACAATTCAAGTGAAGAAAATAAATTTTAAATCAGCGAAAGATCTATAGTATTCCGACTTATACAACAATTGTAAATTTAAGTGGTTGGTTGGGTCAACTGCTAGTTCAATCAACTATATGATTACACTCAAGTTTAAATTTGACTCTGATGATGAAAAATTAGATAACATTAACTATCTTATAATGAGAAACTATTTGCTATATTATTTGCTTAAATCAAGAAGCAGATTCTAGAATTGAGATAAGGAGCCTTAAAAATGTACTTGTTAACTTCGAGAAATTTTTGGACAATTGATCTATTCCGAAAGTAGCATATAGTAGAGGTCTGTAATATTCAAATCCAATGACAAAATGTAGTACATTTTTGATGTACGTTAAAATAAAATTAGTAGGGGCTTCTAACTTTTCAAACATCTGTAGACAACAAAGAACCGTAAGTATACTCGAGTACAGTGGCAAAGTAGTCCCTCTTTGTAGACTTATCAATAAGAAAAAAATTGAAATCCCCAATACCAACATAAAAATGAAGGGGTTGCATGGACCTTATCTTCCTTTCATAATATACCTTAGGCCCGTCAATACTAAACCGGCATTCCCAAAGCCTGAGCATTTTTATTGAAACCTCATGACAAACAATAGCTTGAGGAAGCGTCACAAAAATGATCGCAGATAACATAAAGGAAATAAATGGACCCAAGAGATAAACTCCAAATGGTAACACATCAAATAATCTAAAAGTAACAAAATTGCAAGCAACAATTACAATCCCAACCCCGAAAAGCATGACCAATGTTGCCACAGCCTGAACTTTAGAAAAAACGCGTACAATCACCACACTGCAGTTGTACAAGTGAATAAAGTCATTCTTCGTTGTTTTTGAAGTCATCCATCGAAGTCGATACCCTTTGTCAAGTAAACCCATGGAATTATTTAGTACGTATATCCCGAGAATAAAAACGATGCCTACGCCAATGAAGGTTCTTGCGTTGTCCAAAGCTGCATAGATGAACACAGAAAATCGTATGAAAGAGAATACCAAGTCGATCCATACGCTATGACCTTGTAAGGGGTAGCCAAGGTATTTGGAGAACTTCAGAAAGAAGTAAACTGAGTCCAGGTTGTTGTACGTGGCGAATATGACCAAAATCATACCGACTAGAATGCCCGCATATGGAAATATGTTGAGGGCCGATGCAAAAGCTTGGGTCTTTATTACTTCTTTACGTTGCCTCTTCTTTTTTGGTAGTGAGGTTCCTAAAATTTATTAAGATGCTATTGACATTCAAATATTTGTAAAATTCCTAAATATAATGAAATTCCTAAATTTAATGAAGAAAATTCGTTGGTAAAGCGTGGTCCCATGCCTAGCCCTGTACATCCAATTGCAAAACTAGTTAATCCTTTTTACCCCAAAGTCAAAACCATGCATCTAATTCCGCAAATTTCGGCCGATTTTGACGAGTTTGATTAGAAGATCAGATAACAAACACCCCACCTCTTATGAGGGTTGTGTCTAAAATCCTTAGTGTCCTCTAATCATCACATATTAAGCTTTTGAACTTCCCAAAAGTATCAAAAATCCTGTGAAACAAAATGTAAAATAATATGTAAAGGACACTTTGAAAATACTTACTCTCTTTAACAAGAGAATGAAACATCAACATGTTGTTGAGTGTATCCGAAATATCATCTGCGTAAATTAACGCCATCAGTTGAAGAAGTGGTGACCCCCCTGCACAGACTATATACAGGAATACTGTCAAAAAGTGCATCATGGATCCAAAGTTCACATCAGGGTCCACTCGAATTCCTGCTGTAACAGTAAGGACTTTCAGAAGTTGTCCACCGCATTGAATCCCCCATGAGATGAAAAAGCTAAAAAAGGTAATTCCTAGTATAACCTTGAAGTCCACGATGTTAATCGCCCGTTTTGTTTTTGGATGGAATGAGACCGGAAAGGAATGAA
Organism: Isotoma decorata; assembly: GCA_034698605.1. Lineage (NCBI taxonomy): Eukaryota > Metazoa > Arthropoda > Collembola > Entomobryomorpha > Isotomidae > Isotoma > Isotoma decorata. Next base: position 3,680 of record JAQGBU010002307.1, on the reverse strand, counting down.
GATTTTTAAAAACCTTTACGTAGATTTCAACTGTTTTTTGCATTAAATCAGCGGACATTTTTAGCTTTTATGAATATATTTATTTATTTATTAGTATTTTTATATTTGTAGTTGCAAAATTGGAAAATGTTCTGTCTATACTCAATTAGAAATTAGTCTGTTCAGAATACAAATTAGCAATGATTTTTATTTGAAGAGTTTATGCGAAACCTTGGGATCTCTAATAGAGCATGCTAAGGAACTATAAGATAAGTTTGATTATTGACGATTCCAAACTGATTGAGAGAATGATTTGAAAATACGATTTTTATCATACATCTGGAATAAGATAAATCTACAAATGAACGATAAATTTGTATATTGTGTAAGTTACAATTATGTATGTCGTTTAAAGACAATTGGGCTATCTCTGTAATTCCAGAATATTTTATGCTGCATTGATAATTTATAAATTGTGTTATAATTTTTAAATTTGCAATTGGCGTCTGCTTTATACAATTTAGCTATTATATGATATCTACAGGATACAATATAGAGTTAGGCAACTTGTTATTGCACCAGTTGGGCCCGTTGCTCGCAAAAAAATATAAAATGTATGATGAGCTTTACATAAAAATATATTATGTTATCATAAATTTCTATGTCCCAGTTTTAAATTATTCTGATAAGAAAAAGGATTTGCCATTGTAAGTGTAATTCACATTTCACGTTTTTTGAGTAAGTTTAAGATGATATTTTATTTCTTCATAAATTCGTATTAAACAAATAAATTATTCGAAGCTTAATAATGGGAAGATACGTGAAAAAAAGTTGTGTTATTTAACCATTGTATGTTCAAGTTTATAAAACTTAAATGAGTTCGTCTAGTTGACCTGATATAAAAAATTACATAGCAGCAAAATATTTATAATATTCCGAGTTTAACTAGAATTTTCTTTAGATGAATCAGCTAGGTTCTTGCCAAGCTCTATCCACGATATATGATTAAAATTACATCGTCGTTTCTATTCAATCCTATTTTCTGTATTGAAATCCAAGTTACCATTGAATTTGAGTTATGTCTAAAGTTGTCCTTCATGAAAAATATCATGTAGACGCTTTATTCTGGTAAAAGCTACGGGAAATAAGTCTCTCTCTGATTTTAAGGGTCTTACCATTATGGAAATATCTATCTCTTTAAGTGGTTCTTTAAAAATTCCAATGTAAAGTAATCGATGTCCGCTTTTTCTTATGGACTTTGTCCTCCTTAATTCTTTGCAAATCCTATGATTAAACAAATAAACATTGTCTAATTGTCTCTGTGCTGTGGTAAACAGGGCAGTTTAGGAATTAACAAGGTGTCAATTCCCATAGGCCATAATTTAATAAAGTATAGTTGAGCAACTTATCCTAATAAATCCGCAACTGTTCAGACGGTCGAATCATAAAGTCAAAAAAATACACTAAAACGGAACGTTGAAAGAGCAATAAAACTAATGAAAAGCAACATCAAATTTCATCAAACCCTAAACTTATTGGTATTAAATGAAAATTTTGTGTCAAATTAATACAAGTATGGGGCAATTTCGTGAATATAAGATGATGGCAATGATATGAAGGGGTAAGACATATTCGGATTTATGCCGACGCTTAGCGCTTCCTCTTGTTTTTTAATACAAGAAATCCAAGGAGGCTCTGCCCTAGCTCGTTGAAAAGAAGTTGCTTTTGTCCATCTGAGTCCAAAATTGTTATAGAAAATCAAATTCATATTTATATAATACTGAATCTTCAAAGACCACATAACTCAGATCCAGGCCCTGTACTCAATAGGCATAAATTTTCATGATAGCATGAACGACTCCAAAATTTCTCCCTGGACTTAAGGAAAAATAAATTGAATAGAATTGATGTTCAACAATTCAAAGGAGTTGCGAAACAGTGTTTTAATATTATGAAAATGTCGCTTTACCTATTCAGAACTTTTAAATTTACCCAGATAATTGAAACTGCGTTTAATAAGCGGAATAAGATTTATTGCAGCGTACTTTTACTTATTATAGTTTTTTTTAATTCCCTAATTTAATTGTGAAAGCATTCAAAGCCCTAGTTCTCTCAACTATTAGCATAGCAAAGTATTTGTTGCATTGCATTGCCTTGACCCAGTAACTTTCATTTAGAAAAAAATAAGGACATCTTTCTACTTAATGTACTATATTTATTTTAAGTTACAAACTCTTAGAAACCGACTAAACTGTCAATCACCAGCTATCCAAAACAGAAGTATATCAGAAAGAATGTTTTTTTTTTACTTTTTCTGATTGAACCTAATTTGTGTAAATTATCGTAATGTTATCAAAACCTAATTCAATGGAGAGTCGTTGCAAAGCGAATTTGTTTCTAAAAAGAGATTTGCACTGAATTTTTGCACACATCCTTTGCACCGTTGATTACAGTGTACAGACACCGTTTACAGGGTCATACAATTCCCAAGTATTGAAAATTTTGGAAGCAATTTTCTAACTTCTACAACCGTCTTGAATTTCATTCCTCCGGCAAAAACTTTGGAAGTTACGGGATAAAAGTTTAGAAGGTCAAGAATTATCCTACTCCAATAAGCTTATAAACTGCCCAGCTTAAAATCGACCACTTTTTGTACCTACTCTGATGAAAAAGCTTTTATGGTTTTAATTCCAACAATGAGTTCTGCCTGCTTTACTTTCGATTTTCTTACATAGTGAGGTGTTCATTTGTTGTTCGAAGGACATAAAAAAAGTTTCCGGTTTTGTAACTTCTTGTTCGAGGGCCCCCCAAGGTTTTGCTTGGAATGAGAAACCGCCTTTGTTATCCTTCTGAAATTTGTTCTAATTTTAAAAAGCATTTTAATCATTTTACCAAACAGTTTGTTCTTTTGACTTTCCATCACTTTGGTCAATGGGAGGGTTTTACGTCAGTTAAATACTACAGATAACGAAAGCTAAGAAGAAAATGGGAAACTTGGTTTTCTTGCAGGTTTTCAAGCAACCAGGACATTATCAAAAGATAATCAGTTAACTTAGCTTGTAAATACAGAATACGAGTTGGTAAAATTGATTTAGATTCCAAGAATATCTGATTATTATTGAGAAATGAAGTAGAAAATTACACAAGCAGACCAGCTTTGCCAGCAAAGCTTAGACCAGCTCGAATTTTAATATTGTTCTCAAGGACAAAAAAACGAATTAAAAATACAAAAGAAAACATAAAGCAATCGAAAGCACCTGGAGTTTTTATCAGATAAAATCATATTATCAATAAAACTCAAAACTCTGAATTTCTTGGGCTGGGCGAATTTGATAACTCCCTGAAAAAACATATTTAGTCCGTCTTTAGCATGGTTTTTATAATTAAATAACTTTTATCAATATTCATAGTATATTTCTGTTTGCAGTGCAAAAAATACCAAGTAAGTACAAGTTTTGTGACCTCATCAGCCAACTCCCAGAGATAGAGGTACTCTTAATTTTTTGAAATACTATTACCATATTTTCAGAGGAGTATTTTCCTGGCATTACTTTAAATCCCCTAACAGGCAAATCTACCGCATAAGTTTCGTACCAACAACAGGAACCATCTTATTTAAACCTGTATCATATCTATAAAAAGCTGCGTTTCTCTTAGGGGTCTATGGGTTTTGAAACTACTGCACCTATAGGCAAACCAAA
>JAQGBU010002306.1:0-10045 GCA_034698605.1 Isotoma decorata | reverse complement strand
ATATTCATTCACAATCGTCTTGATTTATCTCTTGATAACGACATCTATTGAAATCTTGAGCCTATTCAAAGAGTATGGATTACCTCAGTGAACAGGAAGTGGATGTCTCGCTACGAATTAGCTGATTTATCCCTTTCTTATTACAGACACTAGAATGCCTCAGCCCAAGAGTGTTTTGGAGTAAAGGAGGTTTTCAGAGGAGGATGGAAACCAGAAATCTAAGGTCGAACGAACGCGTGACAACCAAAGGTGGTTGTACCATTTGTCAAAGCAGTCTGGTCCAAAGGGTACAGCAAATGTTGGCGTGTACATGGCTGAAAATGATGGCACAGAACAGCAACCATTAGAGGATATTGATTACGCCCCTAAATCCGTCCAGATACCGTTTTCCACCAAAACAACCAATCGACATTTTAACGTGTTGCCTTTAATATCCCCAGTAAAGGATAGGGATGTCTCTCAAGTCTTTCCAAGAGGTCCCTTATCGTTAAAATGTAAAGCAGGCCTCACCAACTCATTATTCGACCGAATTCATGCGATTGTAATGCAACCACCATCTCTCCCTCCCATTGAATTTATTATCCTACCTCCTCCTGTTATGCCATCTCCCCCTCATAAGCCTCTCTTTCGAGCAATTAACGTTACTGCGGTACGTAAGGCGTTTGTTAGCAAGATGAAGCAAGCCAAGAGGTTAGCTAGAGATAAAGCTATTAGTAATGCAGCTAGGTTTAGACTAGGGGAAAAAACGGATTATGCCATTGGATATCGGGATGGGATTAAGGCGGAGAAAATTAGAGTAGCCAACGCCAAAGCTAAGGCAAGAGCGTACGCCAATTTAGTAAGAATAGCAGATAATGCGATAGGTCTACCATCCTCTCCCCAGCCTCGATCCTCGACTTCAACTTATCCACAAACGCCCCCTTGTAATTTTGATAAAATCCGTCCATGCGTTGCAGAACCTTTGGTAGACATTCGGAGGAAGCAAGGACCAGTCAGGCGTAGCCAGGTACGAAGGGTAACGAAGAAAAGCATTAGGAAGACTAGGAGTAACCCACGAAGTAAAGGATACTTCTATCACAAGGCTTTAGATGCTGCTTAACAACAGCTAGCAAGAAGGATGCAAGGAATGCGATTAAAAAAACCGCTCAGTCCTATACCTAATCCTATAGATCTTGAGAAAACACCCCCACTTCTCCTATCTCAAATCTTCCACTTCCAGTAACACCTACCCCTCGGTATGATATTTCTGAACGTACTCTAACCCCACCTCCGATAGACTTTGTCCTGCCTGTTGAGCCTTATTCCCCAACTAGACCTTTTATGTCTCATTCCTTTTTGCAACGTCATCATTTCTCCCCACTCAGAACACCTGGTAGGAATCTTGAACTGCGAATTATGCCTTTTTAACAATCAGTCCAAAGCCCTATCAATTTTACCTTCGATAACTACGATCCAATGGTTGATTAGAAATAGAGTCGGAATAAATTAAATAAACTGTGGCTTTGAGATGTTGAAATTGTTAATAAAATGTGTTTGTAAATAATTACTCATTTGTTATTCTTCACTTATGTTTCATTAGCTATGAATCAAAAATCATCCTTCTACCAATTACAACGACTGGCTTTCAAACTATGGGGAGTAGCCAAAACCAGACCTCAGAACGAAGATCCTAACTTTCTAGAATTCAGACGTTCAGTCAATACTTATGCATTTGGGATTATACCTCGTCATCCGTATGAAACGCAAATTTCAGCTTGGTCACCTAATCAATCTAAAGTTAGGGGATTTTTACCTACAACAAACAGAGGTGTCTTCCATGCACCTACTGCCTAATAACTACGTACTTGCACCTACTAACTTGTTGCTCAGATTTTTGGGATAAGATTCTGAAATCTCCCGACTCGACAATTTACTAGAGAAATTACTTAAACTACACAAAATACTCTGCTTTTCTACATGCTTCTTCACATGCAATATTTAAGCCCATATTATCCCATTAACAATTCTTAAAAAAAACCTACAAGTATCATTCCGTCGGCGACAGTATCCGTTAGAATGGTTGATTAAGTATCGGAGACTCAAAGAAGGAAGAACTGAAAGTCAACTATGAACTACTTAAAATGTTCTATTCCCATTCCTTTCTTTTCCCAAAGAATAAAGAAATGAAAATCGACATATATAACTAACTTATATTATTCCATTCGCATTCCTTTCTTTTCCGATGGAATAAGAAATTAAAAGTCTAACTATTAAAATTACCTGTATCATTCTTTCCCATTCCTTTCTTTCCGCATGGGATGAGAAATAAGAATCTAAGTATTAAAATTACATTTAACATTCTTTCCCATTCCTTTCTTACCGTATGGAATAAGAAATTGAAAGTCACCATTAAACCAAGATTCTACAAATCTATTCTCATTTTTTCCGATGGAATAAAACAAAAAAGTACTAACTTAACACGAAATAAACACTATAAACTAACGACAACAAGTAGGGCGCTAAAATTTAAAAAAAATCTCATACTCTATGGACATTAAGACTCCTATATATCTCCTCGGAGATTTAATAATCATATTGTAAAAGGTTGATTGACGTTGTAGGATGCATGAGATGTGAACTTCTTTTCCTTAGCCCATAATGTGGAGACCATTATGTCCGCAACTCTTAATTACCGTTTTGGCGACACCCTACTAATTTACATTTCACTCAAGAGTACGATCTTAAAAACGTTTCTATTTAGCATGACCACTATCGTGTATTTGTGATAACCATGTTATCGTCCTCTAATAAAAAAAAGTCGTCAAAAAACGAAATTATTGTTATATAATGGATCACTATGACGAATATATTTGCTACAGGTACAACAGTTTTTCAAAATGACATATCCTAAAGGTTATGTTCATCGTAGTGTAGCTCCCATAGAACCATTAGGTTAATTTTCAGCTTAATAATCTTTGTTAATATAAAATGCAGGAAAACAAATATTATATCTTTCGATAGATGATAAATATAGCTATGCATAAGCTTTGATTTCTGGAATTTAGAAAATAATTCGGCATCCAGCAAAACTTTTGAAAAAAGTGAAAATCGAGGTCCAAATTAATCCCGCCATTGATGGCGGCTACAAAAACGTACTTACCGGTAACTCCAAGATTACAAAATGCTAGTAAAACCCATGGAAGCTTCAGGATCAATGCTAAATTCACAATTTTTTGCAAGCCTTCAAACATGTTGCCTATCATTAGCACTAACTACGAAAAAATCAATGTTTGTAATTTGTGAATGTCATATATTGATCACAACATAGTTTAAATATCAATAGCACGCGGAAGTTAGTACAAACAATAATGGTGTTTGGTTTTCCCTTGATAATATTATTAAACTTCAATATTTGCAAATTCAAACCCAGTATTTATTGATTTTTAGCCCGAGCCTACAGCTTATGAAGTTTATATGTCTGTCTGTGCGTATGACGATGAATCAAAAATGGGTAAACCGATTTTTATGAAATTTGGACCAAATCTGTATTGAGCCGAATCAGGAACAGAGTGCCAAGCTGGGCAATGTCAGTCAAGGTATTGCACACTTGGTACTTTGTCGAATAGCGAATAGTTAGTATTCGAAAAAGTCAAACACGAATCGAATAATAAAGCGTTTCGTATTCGATTCGTATTCGACACCTTTTTTTTAGTATTCGACTATTCGATTCGTATTCGACACTTTTTTTTAGTATTCGACTGTTCGATTCGTATTCGACACTTTTTTTTTACTATTCATTTATTCGATTCGTATTCGACGCTTTTTTTACTCTTCGACTATTCGATTCGTATTCGACACTTTCTTTTTAGTATTCGACTAATCGAATCGTATTCGACAAAGATGGCTGAAGTACCAAGTGTGCCATACTATTGGTACTATGTCAAATAGCAAATAGTCGAATCGAAACACGAATCGAATAGTAAAGTGATTCGTATTCGATTCGCCTTCGCCCCTTTTTTTACTATTCGACTATTCAATTCGTATTGGACACGTTTTTTTTACTATTCTACTATTCGATTCGTATTCGACACTTTTTTTTAGTATTCCACTATTCGATTCGTTTTGGACACTTTTTTTTTACTATTCGACTATTCCATTCGTATTCGACACTTTTTTTTACTATTTGACTTTTCGATTCGTATTCGACAAGTTTTTTTTTACTATTCGACTATTCGATTCGCATTCTACACTTTTTTCTTTAGTATTCGACTATTCGCCTCGTATTCGACAAAGATGGCGGAAGTGCCAAGTGTGAGGTATTGACTCGTGATGGGCTTAAAAACCCCAATTGGTCATACACATTTAAGCAAGTTTTTTTTAAATCTTTATAGTCAGCTAAAATTTGGCATGTTATTTGCGAAAAGCAACGTAAGTAGGAGAGTAGATAAGGGTTAAGTCAGTTAAAAGTAGCGATTCACAACAGTTACACATTTAACAATGATTTTTCAAAAAATTGAGAAAATTTCAACCCCATCAAAAATTTTTTTTCAAAATTTACAAATTTTTGAAATTTTTTTTGAAACTTTTTTTATTTTCATGAAATGTATTTAAAAGTACATTTTGGAAAGAGTTTACAAATTTGCAAAAATTTAGGAAAAAAGTTGAAAAGTGTCACATTAACTAAAAAAAGCAAGAAAGATTTCAAGTCATTAAAAGCAGCAAGAGTTGAACAGAGAGAGACATTCATTTAAGCAGATGTGAAGGCAAAAAAAATACTCAAAGTGCAGATGTGATGAAGTGTCACTTTTACCAATGGGTAAGAGTCTAGAAGTGAAACATTTAGAAATGCTTTGAAACTGACTTCACCACAGTGACATTTTTACAGTCTAACTACTTTTTACAAAGTAATAAAGCTATCATACATCAACATAATGATGATGATGCTACTGTTTGGGATATAAAAAAGAGTAGATTTTCATACAATAATATACGAAACTTCATCCTCCTATTTTTTACAAGTCCCTCATAATGAAATAGAAAATCTAAATCCCAGTTTCTCAACTCGTACCACTACTACTACTTGTTTGCATTTTTTCCTAACTTGTTGAGGGTAGTATGAACGTCCTTGACTAAACAAAAGATTAAAAGAAGCTTTCCATATAATATATACTATACAAGATTCTAATATATTAATATGCATCAATGTGGAACTCCTACTATCCAATTAATAAAATGTTTACAAATAAAGTCTGTGATTACTCGGATTATTAGTTTATTATAGATATTAGATATTATTGAGTTTATTTTAATCCAAATAAAAACTAAAAACAAGCCAACTCCTAACTTTTCACTACTAAAGAACAAAACTTTTTTCGAACCAGCTAGAATACTCAAAATAATTAACCTTGCTATGATTGCTAATATTAAGAATGACAAGATCTCAATATGAGCTTATTATAATCCAATTTAAATAAAAACTAAAAAAACATGGGGACTCCTAACTTTTTATTCCTAAAGAATAAAACTTTTTTTTAACCAGCTAGAATACTCAAAATAATTAACCTTGCTATGATTGCTAATATTAAGAATAAAACTGTATTCCGTAAAAGTCCGATAGAATAAGCAAATCGAGCTAAAAAAAATGTAAAATTTATAGTCGAGAGTGTGCACGTACAGATCAAGAGTTAACGGGTGACTGAAAAAAGCATGAGAATGATAAAGCGAGCGAACCAGCGAGCAAACAAAGTAAAACAAAAAACGAGGGCGTCAGGGATTTTTACTCATTCTGCTCTTAGCATTCGAGTAGCCAACCCTCCGCTTACCATCCATCTCATTACTTACTTTTGTTTTTAATCTGAGAAAAATCTAAACTATCCAAAACTAACAATGATTCGCGGAAAGGGTAATAAGGTTATTAAACGATCTTCTACACCAACTGAACATAGCACCACTTCGCGTCAATTAGTACCAAAAAGATAAACAAACATGCAAAAGGACCCCGTGAAGAAAATGAAAACCGGTCGTCATGAAAGTTCAGTCAAGAACGATCAATGTGATTCGGTTAACAATGAAACAACTGAACCTATCAACCTGAAAGTTGTGTCCGTCGCATCTCTCTTACCTGCTGTTACTCATTCACAAACAAAGTCAGGCAAAGTGGTTGAGGTAAAAGATGACCTAAACCAAGCAATGTGTAGTAATCAAGATGTGCAGGACCTAGTGAGTGACGAAGAAGAAGATGAATATGGTACATCGGATAGTGACTTGACAGAAAGTGAAAAAGTATATTGCCGTGTGAGTCGTGGCTACTGGTATCTGAAGTAGAAGAGGAAGAATCTAATGAGGGGGATTCCAACGCATACGAAGTGGAAGAGGTAAAAATTGAGTTGAAAAGTGACTTCAATCAACACCATCATATCCCTCCAACACCTTTCTTCTTTGAACCATTTGATCTAAAATCACGAGGCCTAGGTCTCAAAGATCCTGCAGTATTAGAAACCTTTAAACAGTTTGAAGTACCTTGTTTGGAAAGGATACTTAAACAATTGTGTTACTGGCAACATGTTAAAGATCCAAAAGCTTACGTGAACAATCTCAAGTTATCTGCTGAAAATAAGCAACCGTACGCAGGCTTAAGTTGGAACAACCAACCAATTATTGGAATTTATAAGACTAGCGGAGTTACAGCAGGTCAAGATGTATGGATGAATCTCTATGAGTGTCAGATATTAATTAAGCTTCTCATCGTTCTTGTTAATGCGAGACATCACGAACTCCTTGTAACTTGAAGTCAGATTCCCCCAATCCAATTCTTTGCAGACGAAATCAGTTCCTTTTTTCGGTCTTACAACTTTTTACAGCTGGGTGTGAAGCGTGATTATGTAAGGAGTATCGACAAAGAAACCCCTACGACTTTTTCAGTAGAACAAAAGATCCGGGATCAGTTAGAACGGAACTTAAATTCTGGTGAGCGTACTTTTAAAGTCGGTACACTTCAAGTTGTTCATTCCACTATATCTTACCAACCTATTTACGGTATACTGAAAAGAGGAAGTGGTCGAGATCAAGGTCAATCCATTTGGTGCAGAATTCACGAACTTCAACATCTTATTGTCAAGCTCCACGATTTACTTCAAGTGTCTGTAGCTACTCTGGACATTAAGAAATATTGTTACTGTTAATTGTAGTTTTGGGGTTGTATGGGGTTCTATTCTGTGAAGGGTTAATTAATAATGATGCTAGTATAAATATAAATAATAATACAAATATAATTTTCAACATTTTCACATCTGAAGAGTTAATTCAACAGGATTGTGAAAAATATCTAACTCAAAAGGATAGAATATTTAAAAAACCAATTTGGTTTTCCACTTCAACTGCAAAATTTCATTGTGTACATAGGTCTAGAATTAGTTGTGCCAGTTCCTTTCTTGTCGATCTTGCTTGTGTACCTTTAATGTGTCGAGGGTTTTCATCTCGACCAATTACAAATGTCTGGAACAATAACACTCATCCCTGTTTTTTATTACCATCAAATCCGTCATCAAGTACAACAACTGAAGTTATTAAACCCCTTACTGATGGAATGGAAACAATATTTTTCGTCCTAGCAGTAATAGTTGTAATTTTTAGAGGTACGAATGCATGAAGAGAATTATAAATTATGTTAATACGTAAAAAATCGTATGATTATAATCTCGATACATCTTACAGAGCGTGCAGAAATCTAAGGTAAAGATCGGCCACTGTATAGAAGATGGCAGAGGAAAGTGAACTCAGCAGCACATAACTTAGTAAATGTATAGTTACATTCAGTATTTACAAAAAAGGAATCCAATGTTCAAAAGTCAAGGTTTCAAGATCATCATAACTTGGTAAGAGTGTTCGATATTTATAAAAATTCTATATTTTGCTTCAAGTTTTTTAATGAATGTCAATGCTCTTACTGGGAAGGTGATTTCGTGAAGAGAACTCTATGCTGTTACAACACAACTCCTGTTTTACTTCCGTAGCTGAGAACTCCTTTAGTGTGAATAGATTACTTGTACTGCATGCACCCATAAGTCTTAATAATATTTATAACGTTATATTCTGTAAAAACATTTTTTAAATATAATGAATAACAAGAAATTGTACTTCAACCCCAAACTGAGTGGATCTTACGCTGGTTTTTTAAATTTTTATAAAAGCACACATTTAAAATTACCAAAAGCTGAAGTTGAAAAAGAACTTTTAAAATTGAAGGAGTACTACCTTTTTAGACGGGCCGTCAAAAAATTTAAAAGACGTAGAGTATTAGTGTACCGACCGAACTGGATAATTACATTTGATCTTGTTGACATGCAAAATTACGCAAAGGAAAGTCGAGGATTTAGATACATTCTTGTTTGCATTGACTTGTTTACAAAAAACTTTTTACAGTTCCAATTAAACCTAAGCATTCAAAATATATTATTCGAGCATATTATACAAAACATGAAATATTACATTATAAAGTAAATTATGGACTCTGGCACGGTTCTACGTGTAGTTTCTGACAAAGCATACACAAAGTTGATAACCTTGGGTGTATTGGATAATGTAGAGGAGGCTGTGACGCAAGAGAGTGCCATAGAAAATGTAATAGAAAAACAGCAATTTCGCAAGATTTAATTAGTCAGATGCCAGAAACTCTCAAGGAACAAGCAATAGAGACTCTCGAAGCCTTACAATCGATAAAACAGTTAAAGTGGAACGATAAAGGTGAGATAGTGTATAGTGATCGTGTATATAATGGAACAAATATTACCGACCTTGTGCAATCTCTCTATGACAAATCAAAGTGTAACGTGAAAGGGGCTAAATCATTTTGGAGGATTCTGCAAAAGGAAGAATTAATTTCGCCACACATTAACATTAGGGAGGTGACGAACGAAGCATATCCTTGGATCTCATTTGAACAAGAGTTTGTGATTGGCCAATCTAAATGATGGTTCTCGACAGGCTTTTTAAGTACAAGGACAACATTGAAGTGTTTATAGAGACTGAAATAGGCAGTGAGAGTAAAAAGCTTATAAAAAATTGTGACAATGAGACTTTCAAGGTAGTCATAGAATGCATTGTTAATGCTGAGCGTATACAAGGTGATGTTAAAGGCATTAGCAAGGCCATTGCAAGGCAATGTCAAGAGATTTTTGGTTATCTGAAACAGTTCACTATCTTGTGGGATTGGCATATAGTTTCGTGTTTTTGGATTCAGTGTGCATTGCCAACGATGACGTCTCAAGTGACGAAGGACGAGATAATCAAGACTTGGTTGGATCCGACTGAGCCTGGTAGCTTTGCTGGTCTCTCAGGCTTTGTTCGCAATCAAAAGTACAAGGACAAGGATGCGGTGGACCGTGTATTATCTGGCCTACCCTCCTACAGTGTACACAAAGCAAAAAGCACAAGGTCAAACGAAGAAGGGGGAATTGCACGATACATTAATGAACTATGGAGTGCGAATATCAGAATGGGCACTACCAGTACATGTGGGTGTTTTTAGACGTGTTTAGCAAATGGACATTTCTGGAGCCATTGAAAGACCGATCGGCCGTGAGCACAAAGGATATGTTTATTAGGTTATTTGCAAGAAGTCAAGGTAGAAAGCCACGGCTTTTGATTTTTGACCGGGAAACAGGCATGCTCTCTAATCTAGTGCGCAATTATTTGAAAAAAGAGGATATTCACCTGTACCACACGCATTCTTTTACAAAGTCCATGTTTAGCGAAAATAAGATCAGGCAACTAAGGACGCGCCTCGAGCGACGGTTTTCACAGACGGGAAAGACCAGATGGATAGACATTTTACCAGATTTAGAAAATTCATTCAACAATTCTTTTGTGCGATCTATCAATTTACGACCAATAGACGTCAAACCAGAGAATTCAAACCTGGTATGGAGAAAACTGTACGGCGATTTATTTATGGCGCCAAAACCAACTCAAAAATTTCATGTTGGGGATATTGTGAGAATTTCTGTCAAAAAACTCATTTTTGCAAAGGCATACAAGCAAAACTTTTCAACAGAGATTTTTCGTGTAA
>JAQGBU010002305.1:0-10046 GCA_034698605.1 Isotoma decorata | reverse complement strand
CTTTGGTTTGCCTTTAGGTGCAGTAGTTTCAAAACCCATAGACCCCACAGAGAAACGAAGCTTTTTATATAGTAGATTACAAAAAATCGTTGCATCATGAATGGAAACTTACATTTAGCTTCCTTCATTCACTACAGAATGATGAGCCAACAGAAGATGTTAACAACGTTGAGAAAAGAACAGATGATATCGGGCAGTGGGATTTGGATTTTATGAACGTCGAAGCCAGCAAATTGCTCAGCATAGTTGTAGTAAGTATATATAACGTCTGAATGTCTCCAAAATTACTTAATATCAAGATAACAATGAAAGGTTTTATTTTTAGAGATTTTTTCCCATCATTTTAATTGGGTTTATTCTAACCAAAGAGTTCTTTAAAACATTCCCTCTGATTTGGGGTTTTAAGAAAGCCTAATTGGTATTCTGATTTGTATTTTTAGGCTGCAAACTATTTGCATATAAAACCCTTAATCACTCTCGGATGTAAGACTATTGTCAACTTTATTAAGTCAAGGAGCCCTGAAGAAATCCGAGAGATTTTCGATATTCAAGACACCGGGTTTCGAGGAGATGAAGAGGAAAACATTCGAAAGGAAAATGAGTGGGTTGAAATTTTAGACGATTTACCTGTAACTTTGCAATAATATTATTTGGTTCCTTGTTTAAATATGTACTTGATGTCAATTTTAATGATTTATTTTCATAGTAGTAAGATATTTTTAGTATAAAATCATAATAATATCTATGAAATAATTCCCTTGGAGTGGGATGACAACTACGGCTGTTTGTCTTTAAACAATTTCACAATAAAATTTCTTTGTGATTGAAAAAACCTCTACGTGCGTATGATCTTGAATAGGTATGAAGTATGCGAGAATCAGTCCCAGACCTAAACAGGCTCCCGAATCCAGTCAAAAAACATTTTTATCTCATTTAATAATTGGTTTTTTGTGTTTAATTAACTGTTCTTGTTAATAACTTTATTGAGATTGAGATTTCAATGCATGTATCGTTTTGTACAAATTAGTTTTTAACTCGACTGCATCCAAACGCATTTTTAGAGAAATTTATAATAAAGGATTTTGAAATTAAACGTTTGAATGTGTGAATTTTACCGATTGTTTTAAATTACCATCACCAAATCGTGGTAAATATAATAATTGTAGTAGTAGTATGTCCGAATCCAGAAAAATCCATGCTTTATAAAACAAGACGCGTATTTCATAATATTTTGCAAGAAGCCTTATTTATTACTCCGACCACCGTTAGAGTAGAACATGATGACGCTGGGCTAGTGTGAGTCTTCACCCCAGGAGACCTTCACTCCAGATCACACTGTTTTGTGGGTATTACCCTTTTGGCATAAATGAAAATTTTACGAAAAATTAAATTTTATTAATCAAATCAAATTTTTTTATATTTTTATAGGTTTTTGAACATTTCAAATGCAGTTCAAAAAACATTTTGACCCCTTGCCCCCTGGGAGGGAAGTTGGCCCCCCCAAGGGGGCCTACCCCAGATTTTAATTTTAAACGATAGCCCAGTGTTTAATTAGCTTAAATATTGAGTTTCAAGTGGATTAAACAAAACCGACGATTGTTACAGGTCACGGCGGGGTCAAAAATACCCAATACGGGACGTCTTTAAGACCGTTTTTCTAAAAAAGGCGCAGGTCCCCACCTTCGAAAAAAATTGAAATTGATAGCCTTGTATCTATATATTGGCATGCTGTAAAAATTTGAGGTGGGGATTTGCGGCTTTTTGAGATAAAAAAATTTTAAAAACGACTAAAAAAATAGCCCAAAAATAGCCGAATTAGCCCACATTTTTCGCACAAACTTTTCTATTTCATAAAAATTTCATTTTAAATGTTTCAGTTTGGACTGATTTTGTGTTATAAGGCACTCTGAGTATGTTGAAACTCAATATTTAAGCTAATTAAACACTGGGCTATCGTTCAAAATTAAAATCTGGGGTAGGCCCCCTTGGGGGGCCAACTTCCCCCCAGGGGGCAAGGGTCAAAACTTTTTTTGAACTGCATTTGAAATGTTCAGAACCCTATAAAAATATAAAAAAATTTTGATTTTATTAATAAAATTTAATTTTTCGTAAAGTTTTCATTTATGCCAAAAGGGTAATACCCACAAAACAGTGTGCAGATAAGCCCGTTATTATATAAAGTTTACCAGTCCCTTTTATTGTGTACCCCCATAGATGCGTTTTTTAACAGCCACCGACCACCGACCACCACTAAAAAAACAGCCACCGACCACCGACCACCACTAAAAAAACAGCCACCGACCACCAGTCAATTCATACAACCACCGACCTCCAGTCAATTCATACAACCACCGACCACCACACAATTCATACAGCCACCGGTGGTGGCTTTTGTTGACCACCGGTAGCTGCTACCGCATATTAGAATCCTGTAGTGACTACAGGATTCTAATATGAAATGGATGAAGTGATAAGCACCAGATAATCCACTACAATAAATATCAACTTACAAAACCCAGTGGGAGTCACCCAGTGCAGTGGGGTAATTCAAACTTTAAAAAATGAAATTAGGCTCCAGATTTCATGTAACTTTGCTATTTTTAGCCCCCATGTCAAATTGCAGCTTCCTTCACTGACTTGGGGTCAAATGGGGGTCACCCCGGTAGGGTCATTCAAATCATGAAAAAATTAGATTTAGTTTCAAATTTCAGGTATAGGGGCTATTTGTAACATACATGCCCAATTTAACCTTTCTATGACCCTTTTGAAAAACGACGGGCGTAAACTTACATGACCGGTGGGGTTTTAGGCTCCCCATGGGCAAACCACTTGACCCATATTGCCCATTTTCCAACTCTGTTCCCAAAATAGATATGTCGTAATGTCATTCGAATCGGTTGAAGCGTTCTTGAGTCATCGTCAGACCGATAGACAGACGTACCGAACTCATAAGCCCTCGGCTCGGGCTAAGACGAAAGAACGAAGTACACAACAACTGTAAGCCAGTACTGGATTCTAATACTTTTTCTACACCATGTATTAATTTAAAACAAATTTAGGGGAATGAAATGTGTAAGAGATGAAATATGTAGGGGATGAAATGTGTAAGAGATGAAATATGTAGGGGATGAAATGTGTAAGAGATAAAATATGTAGGGATGAAATGTGTAAGAGATGAAATATGTAGGGGATGAATTGTAGGGGATGAAATGTGAGGGGATGAAGCGTGGGGGGATGAAATGTGTAGGGGATGAATTGTGGGGGGATGAATTGTGGGGAAATGAAATGTGGGGGGTGAACTGTCTGGTCACCCATTAACATCCCCCAAACCACAAGTGACTTCTATCATTCCAAAAGGTCCTGTTCTCTATTAAAAACCCCCTTATCTCTACGACTCCCATTGTCATCATCATCCCGGAGTCCCTGACATTTCAACTATTTTCTTTATTTTCACTATATCGTGTACCCATAGTAGGTGGAACTTTGAACTTTGATCTTTATTCAGATGTCTACATAGCAATACAGGAACAATTTCACTGAAGTTAATACTAAACCTAATACTAACTAAACTACACTGTGGAGGTGTGTAACGTGATTTTTTATAACAATCTTCTTTGTTATAGTGGACCAGGCTGGATCAATGAGGTATATATTAAGATCTGGGCTGGATCCTGTATGGGATTCTTTCCCAGAAAGGAGATTGAGTCTTCTGAGATTTACCATACAAAGGGGGAACTTGCGAAAACTTCTCACGCAATCAAATGGGACACCAATCTCCTTTCTGGGAAAGCATCTCATACAGGATCCAGCCTGGTCCACTATAATGTTGAAATGTGTAAGACATGATGATTTTAGAGGTACTTACGTGATAAAACTAGTAAAGAATATAAAAGCGAAATTCAATTCACAGCCTAGGAATTCGGAACTTGGATAGATTACAGTAATGTGGGTTATTATTTGGTCTTAAACAATTCGATGTCAATGTACTAAATGGAACAAATGCTTGATATAAAAGCAAGTAATCATTCTAATAAATGCATCAGTTATAATATAGAAATTCAGTAATAAAACCTTTATTTCAACAGCTTACAATAAAGGGGTTTGGCCGATTTGGTCCGGGGGTTAATGTGCAGAGAAAAGGATGGCTCATCCCATCCGGTAAGTCCAGGATTGGGAAGCAGTAGCAAGCATTATTGCAAATCAAGAAAGACACGCCTTATAACTTTAAGTTAATTGTGTAATTAATAGAACTAATAAACATTACTGTAGAAATATTAGTAGACTCCTTTTTTGTGTTGTTCATAGGTTATGGAGTTAATGTCCTATTTTATTAAATGGCTCAGAGTTTAAATGTTTAAATTAACTTAATATTTTTGGACTTCGGCGTTTGGAGCACGAAACCCTTGAAATTTAGTCTTGTATTTTTGAGTTCGGTGAATTGTAAGATGTAATTGTTTTTAATTATTTAAAATAATATCTACCTAGTTTGGGTGGAGTGACACTATTGTAATTGTACTAAAGAAAATCTCACAAATAACTACGTCAACAAAAGCACTTAATGAATCATTTATATAACATTGGAACCAGAATCTATCATTTAATTCATTATCGACTGTAATGTAAGTGAAAAAGGTTTTTAATATTCTGTGTGTTGTAACGGGTATTTATTTCCCTTTGACCTGGGTCATCCTAGTTAGGAAACTCCCAGGTTGGACTCGGGTTTTGTTAACATATTTTTCTAAGTTTTTTTCGGACAAATGTTGCATCCTAAAAATGTTGCAACCCAAAAGTTGCATCCCAAATGTTGCATCCCAAAAATATTTTCTCGGTTGAACTTTCCAAAGTTTGTGTTGGCTATAATTTAAAAAGGTAAGGTTAGGTTAAAAAGGGGTAACAGTTACCTACCCGACCCCGACAGGGAAATCCAACTGAGAAATTATTTTTTGGGGTGCAACATTTAAATATGTCAGAACATGTCAGAACATTTTTAAGAGCAGTGAGCTTAATCCGGGATTCGAAGAGCTTCGAATTTTTTTAACGCGACTTAATTCAATCCTGTACCCTTTACTGTACCACAAATATGAAATACATATTGGGGAAACGGACGATGTTCACCTTGGTGTTTATCATTCGTCTTTCGTTACGTCCGTTTTTAAATTCGATCCTCTCTTTAAAACTATGGTGTGGACACGTTTGCACTGGCTTATTAATAAACAATTTAGTCATTATATTGTCATGTTTCTTCAAATTTCGTTTTTAGTTTTGACTTAAACACGGATTTGTTTGATTTATTAATAGAGATTTGAAGTGATCGAAAACCATTATGTTTAAAACGGCAAACCACAGAGCGGGGCCCTTCATATCAGCAAAAAGGGTTCTGTTGCAAGCAAAACCAGGAGACCTTATCGAACTTAAACGAATGTATGGTGTTTACAAGCACTGGGTCGTTTACATAGAAGACGGGGACGTTATTCATTTTAATAAAGATGACTATTTAATAAAGAAAGTGAAACTTGTGGACGTTTGTAACGAACACGGATGTCGAGTTAACAATATGACCTTATGGGCCTCTAAAAAAAGACTTCGTCCACGTAAGCCTGAAGAAATTGTGAGCATTGCTGAGAGTTATGTAGGAAAACATGTGGATTATAAACTTTTAAGCAAGAATTGTGAGCACTTTGCGACTAGTTGTCGGTATAAGAGAGGGTTTTCTAGTCAGGTAAGTTTTTATGGTAGAAATATCATTAATCAAGGGTCAGGGATTAAAAATGACATAATAATGTAAAATTTGGCCGACTTGTTGTTGAAGTTGGTAAGTTGGCTCTGAGTGACAGAACCTGAACCTACCAGTTTACAGAGTTATAAGCTGAGTTTTAACGAGTAATTCCCCTTTAGTATCTTGTGTCATGTTAAAAGCTTTTAACTGTGGTAAGGACAGCCCCATGCAATTGCCCCTAGAAGCATAACTTATTTTATTATAACTAAAATAATGACTTTGTACAAAAACTGTAGAAAACAGAGTTGATTAGATCGCTAATAGTGAGTTAAAATAGGTGTACATGAATTAGAATTTTTGACTTAGGGGGCTTCGAGATTTTGATACTCGTTATATTTCAACGTTTTCAGAGGTCATTTTTAATCAGCTTTCTTATGCGATACGTCCATGTTTTTACAAAATGTTTTAAAACATGAAAGTTTTGCAAGCGGGAAAAAATAAATGGTTGTTTTGATTGAATTTACAGAGCGAATGCGGAGAAAGAAATTTAATGACTATTGGTATTGGCACAACAGCCTTCTTATTGATTCGATATGCATGGAAAAAAATACAGCGCGAAGGTCGTAGGGGCCACGGGGTTGCGTCGCATACGTACGTCTAGTTTTGAAGGGTCTACTATTCTAAAACGATCAGGACTCTAAACACGAAGTGAACTGACAAAGTGTGACCGTCTGCTGCTGGAAAAAAAATTTCTATAGATTGTGTGCGTGAACTACTTATAATATAGTGGTTTTCAGATAAAATGTATTCAATTCCTGCCCTTACCTGTATGTCAATGTGTTCATTTCCTTGTCTACTCCTCTATACTGTATAGTTAATCTAGTTTTTAGCTCGTGATTATTCATGTACGATAAATATTTATCGTATATGGTGATTATTCTGTTTACCATATCCTACTTTCAATTTTCAATTGGAAGGAGCTTTCCCCTCCAATTTGAACCACCGAACAAAAAAAAATAACAATAGCTTGAAAGACACTTTCAGGATAATTTTTCAATTGCTTTTTGTTGTAAAGCTAATATTTTTATATATACCAACCAATTCATTTACAAAAACTTCTAAAAAGTAAGAAATACTGAAAATCTTCAATAAAACCTATGGACCTAGTCAGGAATATTGAATGTTTTTAATACAGTATACAAAAGCAGTATTTTAAGCAAATTTAATGTTGAGTCCTAATTGTACTAGATAAACACATGATGATGAAATAAATCATTCCCTTGAAAACGAATATTTTGATAAAATTAATTACCTTAAATGTAAGGGGATTTATTGATTTTTAGTACGACTTTCTGTTTCTGTTTCGATGGTTTAAGGTCAATCTGAGATGACAGGCAGTTTTGCCCGTCGTAAAAGACTCATCAATTTTTCGTTGGGTGGAAATCAGAAAGGAAATTGCTATCTGTAAATTTTCACACAATAAAGCCATTATTAAGGAGCGGAGCTCCTTTATGTCAATGCCCGTCGATCCGTCCATCCGTATCCGCTCTAACTTTTGATGGAATCTACTTTTTTAAATTGTGTTTTTTGATATAAAAATACGATTAATATAATTTTTGAAATACGCAGTGATGATAACCTTAAATAGCAATAGTACATTTTTAGAGTTTTTTAGGTCTTAAACAGGTCTATATTATGCAATACTTCATTCTAAACTATTTTGCACAAAACATACAGTTAATTTAATTTTAAATAATGGATTTCAATTTGGACATAGAGCACAGGCCAAAGACCTGATATTGGTTTTTTTATTTATAACAATGGTCGTCTTTTTTTATTCAATCTTTATGATTTAGGGTTACGCCAATAATTACACACTTTCAAATAAATCACCAAGATTCTTAGTCATATCAAAAATGAAACAAATGAAAGGGTAGTTTATCTTGCAATAAAAAGGGTATAACCATTAAAGTATGACAATCGAAGCAATATGTTTACATCACGGAAATATGTCTTCTACTACTTTTATTACAATAAAATTGTGATTCTGTTCCAGAATCATGGATAAATTAAGTTTTAATTTCATAATTTAATCGAAAAGTGGCATTTCCACTTACCGTTTACAAGATCTGAAACAAAATTTTGACGGCGAAGACAGTATATAAGAGGTTGTAAACTACACAAATCGCAACATCATCAACATTTGCCTGATGTGTAGACATTACTTCCAGAACCACATAATTAAAAAATGATACCTTTTAGGGGTATCTGTCTGCATTCCAACCTGTTGCATGACGTTTGCAATATACAATGTTCAAATTACATAAAAAACTGTTTGAAATTAAAACAAAATGTTTTTTTTACTTATGTATATACCATCTTGTACTAAATAACAAATGTTATATCAACCCCAACACCAAGTGACCGATTATGAAACAAAGAATACTGATAATTTCTATGAATTCACTCATCCTCACTCCAAGCACATTCTTTATAAATTTGTTCTTTTTCACTTTCTGAGAAGTCGTTTTCAATATGCAAGTTGCTTCGAATTTCTTCAGGGGACTTTCCTTTGATCATATTGGCAACGGTCTTGCATGTAACATCAAGTAAGCCTGGGATATTCAGGTAGTTTGCAGCCTAAGAATGTAAATTCAATTTACTTAGTTGTTACACAAATATTACTAAAAAAAATAGTCAAAGTTTAAATTAATTTTTAAGGTATGTTTAACAATAACCCATAATTTTTACACAAATTTTATAAAAAAAAACTTACCAAAAGCATTTCAAAAAGGTCATTAATGGGGACGTTGAGGAAATCCAAATCCCAAGGGCTGATATCATCCGTTCTCATCTCTCCAGTTGGGTTGTTTACCACTACTGCTGGTGGAGGTGGATCGTCCTAAGGGGAATAAAAAGGATCATAGTCCAATTAATTGTTAGCGTTGCTTTAAGATCTTTAAAAAATCCTTACCTTGTGATGTGTCATCCAGGCAATGATTTTGTGAAGAATTTTTTCATCAACATTGTACACAGGAATAGGTTCTCCATCACTGTCCTCAGTATCATCATATCCACAGGATTCCAACATTTCGTTAAGAGTAATGGAGAGTTTCATTACGTCCATAGGCACAGAAACAGGGTCACCATCTTTAGTCTTTCCCTTATCACAATAAGCTTGCAGCTTGATGCCACCCATTTTCTTCAAAATCCTAAAACGTTAAAAATGCTATAACTCTGACTCTAGCAAAGTGACATTTTTCAGTTGAGACTTAAAAAGAAATATACCTTTTAATTATACAGTGCTCAGTTTAATCAGTCTAATAAAACTAAAAGTAAATAAAATAGGAAAAAAGCAAAACTTGTCTTTAGCTTTTTGTCATTGATACTAATACTTGGCTCTTAAAGTAATTTAACTTCGTTCTTTTTAAGTGGAATTCCACAAATCCTTGTTTCAAGCTTTCAAGTTCCTTTACTTTTTTAATCACATGCAATGCTAATTTACTTCAAATGAAAAGATGCTAAACGTGTGACCTGCACGTTTACTTATCTATACCAGATACTAAACAAAATGATACGAATTTCTGCCGGCCGACTTGGTACTCGGGTAGTACAAAATAATATTAAAGTCTCAAATCTGATAAGAAAGAGTATTAAATAAGATGAGAGACCTGTATAAGTATTAAAATATTTATATATACTATATTTAAATTATTAAATTAAATTATATTATATTCAATTATAAATTAATTTTTAATTATATCAAATTAATTATAAATTGTATATACGAAGTAGTAGAGCAGAAAATTCTCATGAATATCATTTTACTTCTGCTTTGTGCCTGGATCACGCGATGATCGCACTGCACTGACATGCCTTACTTACAAAATACAAGAGCAGAAGCTGCATCTCATTTTGCATTTGTTTGGTGCTTCACTGCACCACCGCACCATAATGAACGTTTGGGTAAAAAAGAAAAAAGAAATAGAAAGAAAAATTACATTACAGGAAAATTCTCTATTAAGTTAAGATACAAAGAAAAGTCAATACTTTTTAAAACTAAAATTCGTTGCCTGCTGAGCTGAGCAATTAGGACGAATATAATAAATGCCGGTTTACTAATTTTAATAGATATGATAAATCGGATCACATTTGTTTGTATACTGTTGGGTTGGTTGAGTCCGTTGGGTCCCCTGTTCCCTAATTCCCTGCCTCTTGACCCCCCATTTTCACTATTGGGAAAAGTAGTTTATAAAGTTCTAAGACTTTTTTTCGTCTTTGCATTTTCCCCTATGACCTACTCCAAGGTCACAAATCGAGGTCAAAGAAT
>JAQGBU010002304.1:0-10047 GCA_034698605.1 Isotoma decorata | reverse complement strand
CGTTGTTGAAATACTTTTTTTTATAGTCTTCCATATTATTTTTATTATTTTTGGGTGCTCCTTTCAACTTTTCTATTTATCAAAGAAAGAGAGAGAAAAGTAGAGTTCAGCCAATCGTTAATCTACCTCGGTGGATTTTTTTTTTTTGTTTTTTGAAGTCTTTGAGTTCACCTGGGATGTATTTTTATGTTTTGTGTTTCAGGGGGATTACATTTAAGAGGGGTTTTAAAGGGAAATTGTTTTTTTTAAATAAAGTAAATTAAATGGAATGGTCGCGTTAAAAAAAAGTTAAAATTATTTTTTAAATAGTGAAGCAAGTTTAAATGGAGTGCAAAGTAATGGTAAAAAAGGAGGAAAATATGACGAGCACAATTTAATGAGAAGGATGAGAATCAACGAGGAATATTGCATGTTTTATCATCGTCGATGATGAGATAATCATCCATGATTGCAATTTAGATTATAGTTACACAAGGGAGGATAAAGTCAGTTTTATTTTTAGTTTAGTTTAATGTTTATTTTGAGGACTTTTTGGCTTAATTTCATGCAAAATGGGTGCTTTTTTTTAAATTAAAGAGCAAGAGCCTCCATTTAATGATCAAGAAATCTAATCAAGTACTTATAAGTCACAATTTGACCCCAAGAAACCCCGCAAAAACCCCACATTTATAAAACCTGCAAAAATAAACCCCTTAAACCCCCCTGCAAAATCACACACACACATAAAAAAGAATTCCTGAACAGGAAAACAAGGATAGGAAGTAGAGAATTTTTTTCCAGGATATCACAATCAAATAATCTCGTGCTACACTTTGGACGTGATTTCCCAGGAAGTATAGATGAAAAGTATTTATACAAGGAAGCCAAAGGGTGAGGTTGGTCAAATACCCTCACTATCGTGTTTCCTCTCTTTTTTTTGGCTCTGTGGGGTGTGCATACATTTTGGGGTGCATTTCACATGTTTTTGACTGTTTTTTTTGTGAAAATTAATGCAAAAAAGGAGTCAATCACAAACCAAAATAAAAACCGACATTTACGGACCCCGCAAAACCCCCTAAAAATTAGCCAACCTAAAATAACACTAGAGGAAGCTCAAACTTATCACGTATAAAATGCAGTAAATGATTATGATGGAATTACACTAAAATAACTAAAACACGCAATACTTGTGTAATAACTCGACACGAACACTCGAATCGATCTAATCTCGCAAAAAAAAAGTATATTTAGGAAAGGAATTTTATTAGAGTTTGAGTAGTGCACGATTTATTACAATAAAAATTAAATATAGGATTTTTTTTCACGTTAATCACGAAGTTTTTTTTGGGGTTTTTGTGACGTGACTGACTATGACCATCATACAATCGCTTCGCTTGGTTTGATTTTTTTGGGGTTGTTTACAAGTTTTGGGTGGGGTTTTTTGAGGTGTTTTTGGAACATTGTGGGTTTATTAAATTTAAAAAAGTACTGAGTTTGAAAAATATGAAAAAAAATAATTATAAAAAAAATCAACACATGATTTATGCAATGAACAATAAACTGTCAGATTCTAATAATATTCCCCAATAAAAAAATAATAATCGAGTGAAAATCACGCCAATAATAATATTCCTTAATTGATTCTCAGGCTTCAATTGGCTACTTGATAAAAAAAATGGGCTCCCTCGGTTTTTGACCGTGGGAATTTTATTGCAATCTTTTTTTTATTAGCTTGATAATTATGCTTTGCCGTTTGTGTGGTGGTATTTGTGACATGACATTGTTTTTTTTTATAATTATTTATCGTGATCAGTTTATTTTAGTTATTTTATGCGTTTTTTTAAAATAATGTGACAAAACCAAAAAAAGCTCAAAATAATCAAAATTCCCAAATCTTTTCAAAAATGCAGAATTTTCCCCACACAAACATGAGTTGGATGCACTTTAAAGACATAAAAATATAAAAAATAAAAAAGAGTAAAACTCCATGTGTCACTTAATAATAATATCTAAAACATGGATCTACGTTTTAGATGACAAGTCACGTATTTTCTCTCTGTGTAGGAATATATCATCACTGCGTTTAATGGATCGGAATACGCAGAGAGAGTCTTTTTTTATAAAAAGTAAATCAAAGGGTATCGAAAATGAGTTGTCTCTGAGAGAGTAGTATTACTTTCTGTGTATATAAAAAATGTTGAGTGATACTTGTTATTAGGTTTCTTATAGGGGGAATTGTGGAACCCTATGTCATTCTCCCTGGAATGGAACCCATGCGGGTCAATCGAGTGGGTTTTTTTTTTAATCTGTAATGGATATCATAAGGGAATTAAATATATGACATTTTTAAAAATATCTGTTAAAATGATTTTAAAATGTTGTTTTAACTCTATTTTATATAAAAAAAAGGTGAAATTCTCCATAAAAACCTCGGTTAAAAACGTTATTATAAACCTCAAAAAATCTCCCAAAAAAACAAAAAAACACATAAAAATATACCAAGTCCATCTCCAAAAAAAAGCCAAAAGGTCAAAATCCCCCCCCAAAAAAAAACTCACTGAACCATATCCATATTGGACACATATATATCAAAATATTACTACAATTACTACGATCAAATATTATTCCAAAAGAAGTAGCAAATATTCCACATAAAAACCAATTCTGAAGTGGTGTACAACACTTGTGTGTATAGATCAAACAATGTTAAACAAAGTACATGGGGGATATTTCCTTACCCTTTTTTTTACTATAAAGTAGAAGAGTTGTGTTGAGTTGAGGAATAATTTTGGTGTGGAATTTACAAAGAGTGTGTGTGTAAATTTTTGTGGATTTTATGGAGGGTTTTTGTAATTTATGAAGAATGTTTAATAATTGGGGAATTTGTGCAATTACTGGGATTTTTTGTGGTTTTTATTAATCAGGATTAATTTAATGTGATTTAGGGGGATTTTTCGGGATAAAATTGGCCTTTAGATTAAGGGTTTGGTTTAAATTTAGTAGTTGGTAATTTCTGTAGATTAATTTAGATTGAGAGATTTATGTTGGTAAAAAAGGAGTTTTTTTATGTAGTTTTTTTTGGAAAATGGGGAATTTACTTTAGATTTTGATACTGATTTCATAAAAAAACTACACAAAAAGCCCAAATAAAATACTCTTCAAAATCACGGAAAAAACATGCACTTTTTCAAAAAATTCCTTCCAAATCCAACACACAAACATATTTCCCAAATCCCAGCTTTATTTTTCAAAAATATCCCCATAATATCAAGATTAACAAAACAAACCTAAAACAAAGTCGTAAAAAGTTTTAGCTTTATTAGACCCTCATCATCATCCAAAAGCCCCTTCTTGCAACCTCACAACCAAACACATAAAAATTCAAAATATAATTTAAACACTTTATGATCTCTTGGACCTAACAATTTAAATGCCAACTCTATACGCATTAAATAAATCATATAGTACAACAAAATCCAGGTGCAATAAAAACTCCTAAACAACTCTAATTACACAATAATACTTTTTATTATTAAATGTGAGATTTGAGCTTCTATTTAGGTAGCAGAAATGTGTTAACAATTTTTATTGCACTTCTCTATAATGTTACGGTTTTATTTTTTTCTGTATTAGTTTCAGGTAACTGTCAAGTTTGTTTACTGCTGAAGGAAAGTGCACTACCGTTTGCTACCTTTCGTTTAAAATAATTTAATTTTATATTGGTAAAAGAGTAATAAATTGTTATTGCTCTCAAGGGGTAATATTTAATTTGCGTTTTTTTAAATTGCTTTTTAGGTGATTTTAGGTGGGTTTACTGCTTGAATTTTTAGTTGCATATTATATGGTATAATTCATTGCTCTAGATAACTATTTATGAGCGTTTTACACTTTAAGAAGCAATGAAAAAGTTTATTTTTAAACTCTTTTTTTTAATTAAATTACTACATTGGTTAATCTTTAATAATTAAAAAAAAGCACTTTTATTATAGAAAACCCCTGCAAAACTCCCCGCAGAATCTCCATAAAAAAAGTGCGTTTACGCATAAAATAAACCGCAAAACTAGGTCTAGGCCAAATCAATACCCATTGTAAAGTTCTTACACAAAAGTGAATTGTGATTGATATTTCGTTGAATGCAATTCATTCATGGTTGTAATATTATTGTGATTATTATGAGAGAATGGGGCATTGTGTAAGGGAACAATGGCTTTGATCATATACCTGTGAATTGCATTGTTTTTTGGAGGGGGGGGGGTTTTACTTCCGTGCGTAGTTAAAGATTCGAATTTATGTTTAAAAAACGGAGAAAACCCCACTGCAAAAACCCGCTACTACTGTAGAACCACACCCACTCAACACACCCACATAAAAAAGACTCAAGAAATATGAATACAGACTATGCAAAGAATAGAACGAGATAACAATAGGTGCATCAACACAATTGACAATAAGTGCAGTATGGAAATAGCTCTCACTTGATATAATGGATTCACAGTTTGGAATTTAATTCCACCAGTGCAGTGTTAAGGTCGAGTGTAGTAGTTGGGGACTTGCATACATTTTGTTTGCTTGTAGTTTAAACGCACTTTAACATTGGTTGAAACTGACTATTTATCAGTAATAAAACCACCACCGCAAACCCCCCTATAACCCCACCCCCAGTACAACAGTGATTGAAATGCCTCAATAACCTGATTAAATATCTACCTATTTTCAATTGATCATTTGTCCCTCTTTGTATACACAATGTAAAGTACACACAATGGGATATAAAGAGTTGAATAATAGTAAAAGTATTTTGAAAACGTGTCGTATATACCATTGGGTTTGACCTACCTCAAGGTCTTTTCTCATCTATTGTTGGTGGTGGCTTGGGTTATTATAGTGTACTGGAGTCACGTGCTTTTTTATACTGATTTTTTTTGCAGCGTCAAGAGTGGGTCAAGCGTCGATCTAGTGAGTGAAATCGAATAATCAACGGAATTTATTACATTAAATGACTTTTTTCCAGTGACAACATTCAAAAAAGAACAACTTTTTGTACAAGACTTACACATAAATTGAAATCCTCACTTTTTTCTCCTAAATTTTATAAAAACCCTTTTGAAAAATTCTCCTTTATACAAACAACATTTCATCTCTATTTGATAAGGCTATTCATAAACTGGATGAAGGGGTCGTGCATTTAATACGTCATTTTTTTGGTTTAAATAACTGAAAAAAACGTTATTATAAACCTGCTTTGTCCCCATTGAATTTATACAAATGAAATCTTTTTGTGTTCAAAAATGGAGATTTTGATGCTCCAAGGGGACTTTCTTTAAAGTGGTTTTTGAAAGAAATGTTGTAAAGGGATGTATGGGCTTAAGGTAATACTTTTTTGAAAAAATGTGCATAATTTACATTTCAAAAGGATTTTCTGCAAAAGTTAGACATTTTTTTTTATCAAATCCAAAAATAAAAAATATTGCCACTAAATACCATCTCTAATTAAAAATCAACACCCAAAATAATCAAATTACCAACTAAATTTCCATATAAAAACTCAACAGACACAAAAATCCATGAATGAAAGTGATCATCATAACACACACAAAAACCCAAGAAAAAACACAAAGCTCCTGCTCAACACAAAGAACGCACATAATAAAGAGACTTTGTTACAAGAATTACAATAATACACAATTCCATTTACAATTCAGACTTGTTATTATTTACAGGATTTTTCTATTGTTTGGCCCGTTTTTTTGTCCATTTCAAAGCAAGTTTTTGTTAAGAATTATTATTATGAGGGGATTTCTGGACCTGCCTCAATCATTTGGGTGTTGTGACTTAAAGAGTCATGTTATTTGTGATACAAGTTGTAATGTTATACAATACAATAGTTTTTGTTATTAAATCAGCAAGTGGAGTATAATTAAGAGATGAAAAGTGACAATAATAATAGAGAGAACAATGGGTATAATGGGTTTTGATTGGAATTATGCACCTTTTTGTTGTGTTTTTTGAATGGGCTTCTTCTTTTGTAAGGTTATGCGGTTTTGTGCGTTTAAATGGGGGTTTTTAAATTGGGGTTTAAATAAAGGTTAATGGTTTGTTTACCTTTTTTTAAAGAGTTAATTATTTGAGTATTTAACCTGTTTTTTTTGTGTGGAATTTTAAGTAGTTGCTTATTTAACTTTTTCTATAATTAATTTTTAAAAAAATGTTTAATTCTCTTGATTAAAAACCCACCAAAAAAAAAATAACTAATCCCTAGAAATAAATATCAAAACCCCATTTCACTCAAAACTCACTACAAAAAAAAAAACTGTCACAACATCGGGTAAAATAATAAAACCGAGTATAGAGTGAAAGCCCCGGTTGACAGGGAAAATGATAAATGAGCCTCTGCTGGACAACCCGCAGAGAGATGGGATTTATTCGGATCTACATTTTGAGTTACTTTCACTCAACCCGTGCACAGTACACCCACATCATCTTTCTCTAAAGTAAAATAATCTTTATGAATTTTAGAGTAAATCCTGGCTGACAGTGTGTTTTTTGATGGAGTGAGCGTTATGATGGGGTTTTTCAGGGTTTTTTAGAGGGGTTTTTTGGGGAATTTTATCAGGTTTTGCAGGGTTTTTGAGCTAACTTCAAAAGTAATTTTAAAAAATCCCAAAACGATAATGACGAAGAAAATTCCAAAAAGATTGATGAAATATGTACAACCTAATCCCATGACTCATTGATAAAAACTCTGTCAAATAAGAGTGATGTTGTGTGAAAATGTGTGAATTATTTATGAAATCCCGAATACACGTTTACATTACATATTTCTTTAATATTCTTTGTGGGATTTTTATAGAGAGGAATTTCATGATAAACCTAATAATAATGGGGTTTTTTTGGATGGGTTTTTGATCGGTATTAGATTGAGTTGGTGGTGGTCATCAACTCGTGGGGGTTTTTCGTACAGTGTTCATAAATATTGGGTTTTTTTGTTGGTAAATTGTTGTAGAGAGAATGTTTAGAAAGTAAGTGACCAATATTTATGAACTAGGTGATTAAAGAGAGACCAGTATGGATTGGTAATGACACACAGGGGATGATTATTACAAGGAACATTAGCTCTCATTTCATGGACTAATGGAATGTCCATTAAATCCTTGTGTGTATTTTTTTTTCTTGGGGACAAAGACATGTGTGAGGGTGGTTGTCATTTATGTAGGGGTGGGTTTTTTGGGTGATTATGGGTGTTTTTGGAAAGGGATTTTTTTTACTACTATTTTTAATTTAAAATTACAAAATATAAAATATAAATCATAAAAAACAGCCCTCCATTAATTAAAACCCCCCTAAAACCCGATTGACTCTATTAAACTCAATATTTTTCCTACACATAATCTCGTTAACTACAGAGAGCTGTGTGCAAGTACATAAACATCTCACCCTGTTTACATAATAAAATTAGTAGTGGTTTGTTAACTCGATCAAATTCACTCCCTACATATATTTTTGTACACATACATGGAGAGTAGGGAGAGAGAGAGAGTAAAAGGGCAATTTAAATCGAATCAAATTAGATCGAATCATTTCTTTAATTAATTGAGATTGGAGTGGTGCATGTGGGGATTGCATACAGGCGGTGGGGGTTTTTTTTACTAAAAATAAGTCCAAGGGATTGCGACGCTGCAGGAGAAGCGTTGATGAGGCAGAGGCAGCAGCGTAGCAGTAGAGATGGGCGGATTGCATACAAAATAATCCAAAAAATAATAAATGATGTGGAACCTCCCCCTAATAACAGTAATGCACTTTTACACAGCCTAAAAAGTAGACAACATCAACACACATCCACGTAATTTTTTTCCCAAAGATAATGACAGGTTTTAGAGTCATTAGCACTCCATTCATCCCTAGTTTGATTAAATCACGTTCAATACTTATTTTAATGGGGTTTTTTCATTTTTTTCAAAAGTTTGAAATACATTTTCAACAATTTTATTTCAAAAATATTTTTTTTTTAAATTTCCAATCCAAAATACAAGGGTGAAAGTAGGGAACTTAATACTAATAACACTCCATTAACAAGCACATTGTGATGTGTTTGTGTCTAGGATGACTAAGAAAAGATAAGGGTGAGTTGCATAAGATTGGACGATATTTTTTGATAATTTCTGATGAGAGATGAATAGAGGGTCTAATGAACCGGGATGGAGTTTTGGTATTATTGCAGGGGGGTGGGTTTTTTTTCTTGGGTATTGGTATGGGTTGTGTGTGGAGAGTTTTTGTATTTTCTAGGCACCTTTTGAAACTTATTTTGAAATTATTTCAAGAAATTTTCAATAGTTTTTTGAAAAAATTCACCTCAAAAATTCCTTAAATGAAATAACTTTTATTCCACCTTTAAAAAATCTACAAAAAAACGACAAAAAATACTAAAAAAAATACCAAGAAAATGGCCCCCAAAAAACCTACTAATAATTGCCACAAGATAAAAAAAAGATGCTCAAGGAAATGAGCCATCTGGACATGCTTGTTAGTCAGTCAACCATGCATGATGTTGGCGAATCTCTTGCATTAATCGAGGGGCATTCACATATTGCATTTTTTAATCAGTGAATTATAATCAGTTTCATTAACCACTCTGGTATTAGTTTAAACAAAAAATTATAAACTACAAAAAACCCTAGTAGTTTATAATATCACGTCACCCCGTGTGTCTCAAAGTACTAACGACAGTCTAATCTTTTCTCTAACCAAAATTCTCTCCTTTTCATTACTACTCTGATGATGAGAGTGATAAATGTCTTGACTATAGAGGCGATGACGATGCAGCAGGGTATAAAATGACATGCGACACACCCACATACAACAGTAGTATGCATCAACAGCGATCTACACAAATTATAATGGTGAGGTTATTTTCATTAACTAATAGTGAAGGAAAGTGAAGGAAAATAATGTATAACTATATTATAGCGTCTCACGTTGCCCACTATGATTTATCTTAGCTTCCTATAGGGACTTCCTTGAGACTATAATAAAAGACCTATTGATAGGTGTTGTTCGTCTGACACACCTTATGTCTGTGTAATTATTGATCCAAGGAGTTTTCTTATCTTTTTCTTATCAATCTTTTTTATAGGCAGTTTTCTAATGAATTAACAGGGAATGTTTTTAATCTCCATTTTTGTTCAGAAATGGTGACTTTTTTTGTGTAAAATGAGACTGTAATTACCCCCATAAAATCCCAAAAAAATAAAAATACAGATAATTTTGAGACCGATCAACTGATCAAAACTCTTCTCGAAATACCAAAAAAAAACTCAAGAATAATGTGATCCTGCACAGTCACTCTAATCAATTGCATCTCAAGAAAAAAACCCTCTCTTAATATAAAAAGACTTGGTTCATTATACCTGATGATGAGTAAATTGAGGGGTTGTCAATAACAGGATATTGATTAATTTACGGTTCGGGTTTCTTGGAATATTTTTTTGAGAAATTTTGTAGTTTTTGAGCGATGAAAATTCAAAAGGTAAATTTATCAAGAAAAATTGACATACATTTACACCACACAACAAATCATAACTACGTACATAAACTGCAAATCCCAACACAACAATTAACAAAAATGCCAAAAAAAGTGTCCATATAAAACGATGGTGCGTGATTCACGCTACTCTAAAACCCTTCTACTAAATATTAATATAAAATGATAACTAGGAAATATTCATCCAATGTTAAAAACAAGCACACAGAATTTAACCATGATTTTAGTGAAATGTGTGTGAGGAATATTCATAATATAATGTTATGGTGGTGGGGGTTTTTTAAGGGGGTGTTTACAGTTGGTGTGTGGGTTTTTAAATTTTATTTTAGAGATACTTTTTTGATGTGGAAAAAGTCCCATTTTCACTTAAAAACATACCAAAAATCCCACACTCCACATAAAAAACCCCCCACAACATTTACGCACACCCCACACGAAAAAAGTCCCCAAGAAGAAGAGTGGAATTCGGTCTGTAGGGAAGGGTGACGATGACAATAGAGTTGAGAGAAGGGGAGAGATTTGAATAGAGG
>JAQGBU010002303.1:0-10049 GCA_034698605.1 Isotoma decorata | reverse complement strand
TATAAAGCATGATATTTTGAAATTATGATAACTATGAAATTGTTATAAGTATATTATAATTATGAAGTGAAATTGTGTATAATTGCTCTAATATAATAGCGTTTTAAGTGTTTTAGTGTTGTTTTTTTATTTAAGCTCACATTAATGTTGTAACAGTATGTGTGTATTACGCTCCATGGGTGAAAGCCCGTAGGGAGCAGGAATCAATAAATAAATAAATAAATAAATAATGTTATATTGACGATGATGATATTTAGCTTTGAAATTAACATTATGGCTTAATGGGATCATATATAGGTGAAACTCCAAGTTAATAAACAATTATAATAATTTAAAAATAAAATTATTTTTGAATTTTTTTCTGGCTAATCTATTGTGGGCTTGTCATTACTGACTAAAATACAGGCGTCATTTTCCAAGTATACTCGACCGAATCACAGAGGGTTATTACAAACGACCCACAAAAATACGACTTCAACTCATACAAAAACCCCCTTCATTAAGTAAAACTGAGAAAAAAGTTAATCTCTTACTGGCTGGAAGTGGTCGCCAATATTATTATCCATCTTTTTCGCTTTTTCATCATTTTATTATGTTATAAATGGTCATTTATAAATAACGCAGTTTAACTTAGGTGTTTTTGTGGAATGAAATATTATTGTACCAAATCGAGACCATTATTATTACCATTTCAGAAAAGGCAATAACATTTAATACACTCCATATTTTTAGTTGAACCACCATTACTATTTTATTTGCACGTGTTTTATGAACACCCAACATAAAAATCAAGATTACTTCTGACATTCGCTAATAAAACTCAATTTTATCCTCAGTCTCACTAATGAACTGAGATCAGAGTGCCGGTTTGAACTTTTTCATCCGATTCACATTTTGAAACAATTTTCTTTTTCAAAGCGATTTGAGGTTTCTTTTAATAAACTTGAAAAACTTTGATCTGAAAAATGAAGAAAACCTTAAAATTTATCATATTAATGGTTTTTGTAGTGAATTGTGATTCACTGAGCTTTAAGTTGGTATGTTTGAAGTTTTATCAAAATAAGAAAAAAATTGAATTTTAAATTATTTTAGATTTATAAAATTTACTTCAATTCCAGAAAGACGGGATTCGCGTGAAAAGAACAACTCAAGAATTCTACGATGGTCAGTTATTGCGTCCATTCGAGAGGGTTGGACCGCACACACAGCGTTTAATTTATAATTTGGAAACTGTAAGTTATTTCAAGTTACACTCAATGGATAAATAATTAACTGATGAAATTGATTAAATTGCGAGGCAGACATTCGAAGAAAAACTCCTGGAAATGAAAAAGGAGCTGGAAACTAAACTAACAAAAATAGATGGGATGTCAGATGGACTACAAATCGTCCAATCGGACTTGAAAAAGGTTAAATTAATATTTACAATTACTTAATTAAAATATACAAAGAATATCCAATTCAGGCCTCATTTATATGAATAACAATTAACAAAGTTTGCAGCAAAAGCTGAAGCATCTCAAGAACTGCAAAAGAACGACACTTCCAAAATGGAAGCGGACATTCAAGAGGTTTGTCCTAATTTATAATAATCATTATTGAGGTAATAAAAGGAAATTTACGATTTAAGATGTGGCGTCGGATGAGTGAAATGAATTCAACAATGAGGGAGGCTCACATTGGAATTCCGGTGGCTGTTTTTAAGTCTACAAATTTGAATGCTACTTTTGAGAGGGTCGAGGAAGGTTTGGAGGCCACGTGGGGGGTTCTATTTGATCAGGTGGGGTTTTAGTTCTTTTAGGGAATATGTGGACGGTTTGTTTTTCAGACGTGGCAGACCCCTTTAGTATGATTATCCATATTTCGACTGTAACCTTGGAAAAATCATATTATCAACTAAAATTTCAAATTACCTAAAACCTAACATTAAACAGGTAGGAAACCGGACAATGGTGGGAAAAAGCTGCAAAGAACTACAATCAAGGTACAATTTCACCAAGTCTGGAGAGTACTTTATTCAACCGAGTTTGGACAAGAGTAGAAGCATAAAGGTAAATTTATCGAAAAGTTATATAAATCTGTTGTTATACTTATAGCCCAACGCAACTCATAATAACAACGATTCAGGCTTGGTAGATTCATCGTCAAAAAACTTTTTTAAAAAATTGGAAAATTCATTTTCAAGAAAATAGGCTGAAATTTGGCAAGGGCAACTTGATTCTTCATAACTTTGTTATCCTTCGGCGTATGACCTTCCAACTTCTTTAGTGGATGCAAAAATTAAATTTTGAGGAAAATTGGAACTTTTACTGCGCTTAATACTTTCGTCAAAATTAAAATTTCAGTCCTACTGAAACTACACTTTTTAAATTTCTGAACTCATGTTAAACACATTCTCATGGTCAGAAGGTCCAAAATATTTATTTTTTGATTCTCCAGGTTTTGAGATATAAATCAAGAAAATGGACTGAAAAGGGGGATAGATATATAGCCCAACCCATATATTTATACATTAATATAGGTTGTGTTAATTGGTTCAAGTTTGTATTT
The DNA here is from genome assembly GCA_034698605.1 of Isotoma decorata. NCBI lineage: Eukaryota > Metazoa > Arthropoda > Collembola > Entomobryomorpha > Isotomidae > Isotoma > Isotoma decorata. Next base: position 7,499 of record JAQGBU010002303.1, on the reverse strand, counting down.
TCCCCTGTATTCAAAGATTTACTGCGACATGGAGGGTGATGGAGGGGGTTGGAGCGTCATTCAGCGTCGTGGAGTGAGGGAAATTCCTAAGGCGCAGAGGGAGATTTTTAACAGGAGTTGGACAGAGTATGAAAATGGGTTTGGTCAAGTTGGAGATGATCATTGGATCAGTGAGCGTTTGTTAAAATTAAAGCATGAAAAACTGTTGGTTCAACATTTTTTCAGTTCAGGGAGTTTGGAAAAGTGTGCATTTTTATAAACAAATATGTTAAATTTTCGTAATTCGTATGAATAAAAAAAATGTATTAAATTTTTAAAAGGCCTGAAGACGATTCACCTTCTAACTAACCAAGACGCCTGTGGAACTGCGTTAATGGTGAATCTGGTGAAATGGGATGGAACGGTAAAGTACGCCAGGCACACGCAGTTGAAGGTCGCAGGGAGTCAAGACAATTATCTATTGAGCATCGAGGGTTATGAGGGAAATGCAACTGACTATGATGTTGAACGTATGAAACAAAAGTTTAACTAAAGTTATGAGACAAAGTGTAATTTAAAGTAATTTACAAATGATGTGAGGTAATTGGTTTCATTTTCAGGTTATTCTATGCTCCAGAATAACAATAAGACATTCGCCACAATCGACAGGGACACCAAGGAGAATTGTGCAGCAAGGGAAGGTGGTGCATGGTGGCATGACGGAGGGACATGTACTTACGTAAGTGTTGATGAAAGTAAAATGAAATTAAATTGAAAGTGAGGAGTGAATTTTTTCTTGTAGGTGAATTTGAATGGAGAGTATTCAGAGGATGGGAAAATGGGGATAAGAAAAGATTTAAAAGGAATTTATTGGTATGGTAGAGGGTCTGCTTCCTTCTACAGCTTCAAAAAAACAACAATGAAAATTAAATCAAAATGTTGATCATTCATCATCAAAAATATTCCATTTGTCAATAATATTAAAAAAAATTTAAATGGCTCAAAAATAAAAGTTTCTGTTTCCAAAGTTTGTCAAAAAGGACGTGATCTTGCCCCATTATTGTAGTCCTTGTTGACAATTGTCAACCGAACGTCCTATGTGTCATTTAAAAAAAAAAACTGCGTCTCCTATAGATAAAATCGAGAATTTTGTGTTCACAATTTTCTGACAAACTTATTAGGTGGCGTAGGTATTTTTCTATTCAGTAGATGATACCTTAGCAGAGGCATGCAAAAATCCACCATCTCACAGTAGTGCTAAAATTTTTTGAAATTTAGCAAGTTGACAAACGTCAACCCGTCAGTGTAACAAGTATTGAACAGTTTTAAAATTTAAAATCATTACAAGTTGTGTATAAGTATAACACCCATTTGCCCCAGTATTTTGAATTAGGACTTCGGCCGGTATTCCTAATGCCCACTTATCGATAGTTTAGTTTTAGAGAGCACTGTTGAGGGACGTAAATCTACCCGAATTACGTATCAACTAAAAAAGAGTTGATGAAAATGAGACAATTAGAATTTTAGGATTCTTTAATGATCGTTGTGAAATCAACCCTATTTAAAATCTATGCAATTAAAAAGATCCGTATTTAAAATTGCCCAATGGTTAATTTCCTTTATTACAAAATTGAAGAAAGCTTTAACAAATAAAGTTATCTTAATTCTTCCTTAAAATGATTCTACTCAAGTTGATGTTTCTTACACCACTTCTGGAGAGCGAATAATATTTAACTAAAAAATACATACAACGAAAACTTGCCTCTGACATTCGAGTCAAACAAAAAACAGAGGCCGATGAGTAGTCCAGTAAGGAAATAATTTAAGATAAATTGTAATCACTAATTTACATACAGACAACAGTCGGTCACTCAAGAACATTAACCTTAACAAATAATTCAGATCCTGGACAAAAATTAACATTCAGTCACTACTTCCTATTCCTGTCCTAAAAGCACAAAATAGATCCGGGTAAACCACCAAATATCTTTCAATACCTACTAATACAGAAAATCTATGACAAAACAGTAATACAATTACATTTAACAAGAATGCCTTTAATTCACTGTCTAACTAAACTCGTAAGAATAAGTCAAACTTACCTAAATAAAACTATGAATTTACATAAAAGTGGATATAGATTCTACAAGCACTAAACTTACTTACTTTAGTATTCCTAATGGCAACTTAAGTGTTAGCGACCTCTCGCACTAAAATTTTTAAAGTGTGAGGGCTCACTAATTTTCATATTCTTAATGGATTAGTGTAAGTGCGCACTTACACTCATAGATGCGTTTTTTAACAGCCACCAACCACCGACCATCGACCACCACTAAAAATAAACAGCCACCGACCACCAACCACCAGTCAATTCATACAGCCACCGACCACCGACCACCAGTCAATTCATACAGCCACCGACCACCGACAACCAGCCACCGGTGGCTGTATACATATATAACATAGCCACCAGGCCACCGACCACCAGTCAATTCATACAGCCACCGACCACCGACCACCACAGAATTTAGACAGCCACCAGCGGCTTTTTTGACCACCGGTAGCTACCACCGGTGGCTTTCGCATCTATGCTTACACTAAACTACAGCGTTTACTTAAAAAAATTTAGGGAGGTTAGGGGCTCCCTAACCATCATAGTTTTCAAGAAAAATCTGTAAAATGTCAACATTTATTAGATTTTAGCAATGCTTAAGGTGGAGTTCTGCGTTGATTTGCTCCCATAAGCCATAATGCTAATTTCAACCTTCAAAATCTTCGCTTATGTAGATTGTAGGAAAACAAAATGTATACCATTCGATAGACAATAAAACTATCTTCATTCCTATCGGATCGAATTTCAAAACAAAAATTTAAAATCTACATTATATTTAAAAAACAGTGATATTACTTTTTTTCAATCACTTTTGTTTAAATATAATGTAGATTTTGAATTTTTTTTAAAAATTTGATCCGACGGGAATGAAGATACTTTTATTGTCTATGGAATGGTATACATTTTGTTTTCCTACAATCTACATAAGCAAAGATTTTGAAGGTTGACACTAGCCTTAAATGGCTCATGGGAGCAAATCAACGCAGAACTCCACGTTAAGCAGATTTGTAGTAATTTGTTCTGGTTTTTATGAAAAAAGTAAAAATTTTACAGATTTTTTTAGAAAACAAATTTTTACGGATTTTTTTTCATTAAAAATTATTTTTACTGATTTTTTTAACAACAAAATATTTTTGCTGATTTTCATTTGAAATAAAAATTTTTACTGATTTTTTAAACAAAAAATATTTCAATCGCAAAAAACACATTTAAATGATTTTTAGGAATGGAATATTTTTAAAATCACTTTCACACTTACAATTAGAAGGTAGCTTCCCCGGCTTTGGGGTCAAAAATAGCAAATAATGTGGACCTAGATGTCAAATTCAAATTTATATTTTTTCACCCCGTATCATATTATTCCCTCCTTAACCGTTACCATTTTTATATTCTTTACTCAACTACGAAAAACAATCAAAGAGCAACCAGCCTAGAATAAGGGCAGTTGTCCGAAACGTCGGCTCAATAAATATAAAATTCAAAATTTCCGAATTGAATTTGGCATTCAATCAGTGTAGTGCAAAATTCAAAATTTCCAATGTTAATTGGGCTTTAATCAGTGAAGTGAAAGAAATAATCAACATGTAGACCCAAAGTCAAAATTATCTGGATACGACCCAAAAATCCGAATTCTGACATTTCAACTTACAGTGAGTAAATTTCCTCATCCTTTTATCTATTATTATCCTCACTAGTGCATTCTCATCTACTCATGCATTGGGCTAGATGATTTACCTTATTGAAGGAAGGCTCATATCATAGTGTTTTGTGCATAAATGTGGTGGTGGCTGTGGTTGTTTTGAGAGGGGTGTTGTGAAACTTGCGACCTCTGACCTCTTATATTGCCAGGCGTAAGACTGGCTTATAAATACTTGTTTGAAAATAAATCCCTACTTTAGCATGACCGTAATATCCCTTAATTTGCGTTACTAAATGAAAAAATTATGGAAATTTAGAAAGGATACGAAATCAATTCGTTAAATTTCATTATTTTTTAAATTAATCAATTATTGCAGCTTTCATTAATTTGTTGGGTCTTATTCTGAATTCGTTGGTTGGGAATGTCATGAATTTTGGTTGCATTTTTAATTAAATGGTTGTGTCCATTATATATGTCTCTCTCGAAATTCTTTACCGAAACCTGAATTTAGACTAAAAGAGCCGTATAAGACTACCTTAACAGCATTTTTATACGGATTACAGTTAATTAGCTCAGTTTACCACCATATTTGTGAAACGACAGAAACTGATTAAAGAGAATTTAATTACTTTATAAGTTGCCAGATTTTTATGCAATCTTTCCTGACGGCTTTTAAGATAAAAAGTAGGAATGCTTGCCAACTGTTGTGGATTGGAGATTAGACTGCCAAGTTTTTGAAATCTCTTTTACTTTTCTTTCAAAAAAGAATTTTCATCGCTTTTGCTCTTATTTTTATGAAAGCCTAGAATTATTAGCAATTGATGAGTATTTATACTGTTGGGGTAAACCATATCAAAAGGGCAGGCAAACCAGGGTTTCGCTTGGTTAAAACCACCCTGGTCAAAACAGTGTCAGAAAGTGCCCTTTGTCCACTTTTGGACCACAGATATTAAGTGTCCAAAACGGACAAAATGGTCAAAATTTAACAGTGTACCAAAATACTGCTCCTTTGTTAAATAGAGAAGCGGAAAATCCAAAAAAAGCTTTGTCATCAGTCAAAATAAGACAAAAGTCGGATGTTATCTCCTGGGACTGTGAGAATTGAAATTGTGTTGATAGTTTAAAGACTTTTCGGTCTTCCGGATTCTACTTCCCTCTCATATAAAGTCAATCAGACTCTTATAAAACAACTGTAAAATAAATGATAATCAGTGAAGGGTCATAATTCCGTGAAGGAGTTCAAAGTCGTCCAGAAACTCACGAATAGGGTTAAAAATCTCAAGAAGGATCAGCGAAAAGGAATAAGCGAAGTACTAGCCAACTGGTCATTTTGCGTGTCCTAAACCAATATTTTTTACCCCAATGTCAGCCCCATATGTTCCTGTGTCAGCCGCAGCTGTTCCTGTGTCAGATGTAGCTGTTCTGTTGATGATAATAAACTTGTGTATTGGTGAGATGAATATTCTACGTTCGCCCTAGCCTTTGATTCTGACCTAGTGACCCGTAAGAAATTCAGCCCCACTGCTACTTTCGCCAATTGTTAAAAAAATCTTCTATTCGGCAGTTTTACTATTATTTGATTTATGAGGTTTTCTTGTCCGGAATATTAATTGATGGTTTATTTATTGTAGGAAAAAGTGAAGCAATCTAGTAGTACCTTCGTCACTACCCCTGGCTATTTAAGAACCTTGGCATCGTGATTTAGGAGTAGAACTGAAAGAAATCAGCCACTGTTTAGTGGATCCTTTGGGCACTTCTTTGGTCATGAAGAAAGTATTATACATTTACTACAGCGCAATTGGTTTGGCTCCAGGGGATAAGGATACTTTTGCCCTTTAATTTTCGTTTGTACTGGAATTAGGTCAAGATAAAATGGGTTTCTTGAGATGCAACTCTTAACTCTTAAAATACTCGTATTGCATTTTTACAAGGTAGATATCAGGTCAAAAATAGATGCATTTTCATTATGAATCTCGATAAATTACATAAGATATGCAATTAATGAATTGTGCTCAAGAACAAAACCCAACCAAGCGTACAGATGTTTTCAAAGTATTGATGTTTTTTAATGTGTTGAAGTTTAAAAAAAGTAAATAAATTGAATACCGACTTTTTAAACGAATAAAGGATTTATTTCGGGGTATTTGAAGGAAAAAACAGAATCATCAATCATGATTTAACATAAAAAGCTGACACATGAGCAGAAAAAAAAATCCGAATTCCATCTTCGGTATTCAAATCAAGACCACCGGATGCTGTTGATATTTTACCCAAGTGCATGTTCAACTTTGACATTAAATCAATTCAGCAATTGGTTTCACTTGATTAGTAGTCACTAGCCGTTGTTACACGGTCAAGATTTGCATTCCCAACTGACACGGGAACAATATGACATTGACACGGGAGCAGTTGTCTTTAAAGGCGACAGATAAGAGACTAGGACGGCTGCAACAGAAAATAATTTAATGCACTCAGAAGGCCGGTGTGACAGTTTAGGTTGTATTTAATTATTCAAAGTCGCAGTATCTAATTATAACGTATTATTACTGCAAATGTAAACACTGAAAACATTAAAGATTTTCATGTCTTCAAATTTTTGGACAAAAACGCGCTCTAGTAATCTGCTCCAATGAAATGCATGCATTCATGTATTCAGATTGCCCCAATGGCATTTCGACCATTTTGGTCGTTTTGACCGTTTCAGACGCTTTTGGACGCTTCTGGACAGTGGCCTGGACAAAAATGTTTTGGACGTCCAAAGCGAAACCCTGAGGCAAACCCAGTTTCATCAAAAGTAGATTTCTCTCTCTCTGTATAATACTCCTCGACAAAAAAGTAAAGAGGGGTGGAGCTTGTCTTAAGTTTTCAATATCAATTATACCATTTTGACATGTTCATTACATATACCTCAAATTTTACATCATACCTGTAGTAAATTTTCACCACATGTTAACAAGGCATAAGACAGCCCTGAAAAGTGACCGTGCTGACCTACACGGTCATAATACGTCTTCACATGATCAACCCTAATTAGGAAATATTAGTGTCGAAACAGTACTACATTTTGACCCAATGTTAACAAAGCGTAAGACAACGCTGAATAGTGACCGTGCTGACCTACACGGTCATAATACGTCTTCACATGATGAGCATATAAAAATCTAGTATTCTGGACCATACTGCAGTAGACTTTGTAGACATTTTTGACTGATTAAATATTGTATGTAAAGATCAAGTGTAAGCTCGTCGTGACATTGTGACCTTAAGGGTCATTTTTAGGTCATACCATTTAAAAATTAAGTTTTCTTAAAAGGCTTAGAACAGGTTTTATAGACATTTTTATTGGTTAAAGAAACAGTTAAAGACCCAGTTTAATATCGTCGTGACCTTGTGACCTAAAGGGTAAATATAAGTCATTCAATTTTCAAAATTCGGTATTATTGAAAAACATAGAACACATCTGCTACAAAATTTTCACTGGCTTAATGTATCATGAATAGGTCATACGTAAACTCTTCGTGACCTTGTGACCTTCGGGGTCAATATTAGGTCATGGTATATGGCAATGCAGTGTTTTTAAATAGGCAACAACACATGTGGTATGAAACTTAAATTTTTTATTTAAACATCTACAGGTCATGTGTACTCAGCGTGACCGTGTGACCTTAAGAGTCACTTTTAGGTCATTCTGTGCGTAAACTTGGTTATCCTATATAGTATACAAGAGATTTGGTACGAAGTTTAAGTTGGGTTATTTAACATCTGCAG
>JAQGBU010002302.1:0-10051 GCA_034698605.1 Isotoma decorata | reverse complement strand
ATGTGAATTTTTATCCTTCTCCTGTCTAGCGCCTATGCCGCAAATGACCTACCAGCTATACAGGTTATCACTGGTGCCTATATTCGTGAAGTTCCAAACATGATACTTTACGAAGCTAAACTACTATATTTCTATACCATGAACTTGACAGCACCAGAAGTTCACCATACGGAACATCTTATCAGGGGAACGTGTCAAAAAGAAGATGATCAGCCAGACTGCTCCATGTTAAATTTTGCGGTTGATAATCTTTATGAAATAGATCCTGAACTAATTGAAATAGAGGAATCGTTAGCCTTAACCATTAATCTTTCATTCGCACCTCGAATCAAAGAACATGATGTACTGACTGATGATCATGTCACCCCATTAAGAAATAGACGAGATTCACAAGATTAGGACTAATTGGTTTATGACTCAAATAATTACAATAGTGAACTAAACTCTGTTCGTGTAAAACGAAATATTTAAAGCAACACAATAGGTGATACTTTAAGCTACTGTTGTGGGCTTATCTCACAAAATGATATCAGTTTGTTATTTTATAACAATGAAAGTGTAGCCAAATACTTAGAATCAATGTCATCTTCTGTAGTAGAAGAACATAAAGATTTAATTAACGTTAAGAAAGAATTAGAATGACTCATGACTTTTTAAATGCTTCCTTTGGGAAATTTAAGAAAGCTTTGGAAACCATAATTCAGAATGAAGACGGATCGGAAAAAGATATTTATAAACTAGAAACTGCTAGGACTAGGACTACTTTATTAACTACGTAAGCAGTATATTACAACGAATCTTGGCCCAAACACCCATAAGGTTTGCAAGTTAACGCAAATGCAAATCTAATGTATACAAGTTTTTTTTGCATGATGACGTTGCAAATTCATGAATGCTTGTATTTGTGTCTGCGTTGTTTAAGTAATGATGATGATAAAGAGAAGAAGTAATGACAAGTACCCATGATAATGACGAAGCATATTATTTAATTACATGAAAACGAAATACTTACAAAGAAGATGTTAAATTACTTGATGGATTTAATTGTAACAAAAAAGCACGCATTGCAAAAAAGCATATGAATTAGACACGAGAAGAAAATCTGTTCTCAAGAAGTGCTTGTAAATTTTTACAAGATAATATAAAATGCATTAAATGCTTTGTATTTAATGTTTTGGTGCTTCTTATAAAAACAAAAACCCCCTTGCACAAAAATACCAAATGGTTTGCTAGCCCAATTTGTATAATGTAGTATTGTATTACAATTATTATAATACAACTAAAGGATACTAAGCAATTTTAATGCTCGTGTAATTAGATCTAATTATTCATTTTATGATGCTCATGACATCTTTTAATCTTAATCTTTTTATTTTAAGGAGCATGATAATAGGGCGTTTTATTTCGTTTATACGTCCATTCTGTCTGAAACGTTTCACACACACACACATACACACACCCCCATTTAAATTTTGAATAAAACTAAATTTTTAAAATGAAGTTTACAATAGTGATTTCAGTTTTGGTGGTGATGGAGTTGTGCAGCAGGGTGAACGGTTTACGGTGTGAAGACCAGAATTCATGCAAATTGTGCATTAAAAGTAGAAATCAATGTCGCTACATTGTAAAGTTTCACGAGCAAAGTGGGGGGTGTGTTGTTTCTTATAATTATGACAAGGAAAATGTCAAATTTACCATACATGATTTGAGCAGGTGTCTGCGATATCAGAAATTTGCAGGTGAGTACTTTGTTGTTAAATAATATTTTCTCATAACTGTAATGGAACTAAACTTAATAATCCAATTAATCGTTAAAATGTTAAGAATCTTGTCGGCAGTTATTTAAGCCAGTAACCAACCCTGTTAATGTCCAGGACAGTGGGATAGACCATAAAAGAAATCGTGTACAATCATAGGTAAAATTTGTGAGTCTACAAAAACTTACATTATTATTGTTAATTTCTTCGATAAATATTATATTCATCCCTTCATTATTTTTTAATGAAAATTTATTATTGTTTATTCTACTATTTCAGTTACATAAGATAACTAGGAATATCTCGACTACACCTTACCCTTCGATTCTTGGTAGTACCCTTGCATTGTTTCCTAAAACACTTGATGATACTAGAGTAGATTTAACTACGGTTGAACCAAGTAGAATTACTACTACTTTAGCACCGACTCCCTATACCATGGCAAGTACCACTACTCCATCATGCATAATCAAAACAACTTCTTCATGCTAAAAAAATGCTAAAATGCTAAAATCAGCTTTACAGTAAATAGCTTCTACGTTGAATTATCAAAGCAGGTCTCCCAGCCACCACTCATTTTCTTAGAGAACGGACTCTAAGAAAGGTCCATTGGCAGGGTTACCAACCCGTGTTGGCCACCTATTAAACCCGGGAACAGCCCAGGTACCAAGGACACCTACCCCGTACTTAAAGCCCCTAATGAAAAGGACACACCGAGTCAAGTAGGATTAACAAGCATATAGAGAGAGGTAGGAATCGAACCCTCGACCTTTTGGGTCAGGAGTAAGGCACGCTACCATCTAACCTACAGGGGCTTGCTTGCTTTCATCTTTCGCTTTTCAAATGACTGAAACAACCACCACTCCCACCAGCCTACAACAAAGCACTATATTACCATTGACTGTCAAACTTTTGAAAACTACTACAAGTTTTAGAACACCTGCATCTATATCTTTTTATCCAGCTTCTGTTGCGCCCACGATAAATCCTTTGACTACTTTTGCTACAATTACACCATTGCCTGTTTCTATTTCACCTATCACTTCATTCATTACCTTACATACTACTACTACTACTACTACCACCACTACCGCCCGGTCCAATCCGTCAAGGAAAACCGTGGGCAGGAGAGGATCTCAACCAAAATCCAGGTGGTTGTATGAATCCTTACATGGGACTTTATCCATTCCAGTTCATAATGAGCACGGGGTTACCTTTTTGTGTCTTCCTATCGTAAGTTCAAGTATCAGAAATACAAGTACTATTAGTAGTAATAATACAAGTATTGTTAGTAGAAGTAACATTATGTTTCATGTAAAAAAAATATAATTGTACTTTCATTTATCAAAATACACCCTATTTTATTTCCTTTTTTTAAATAGGGAGGAGATGGTGATTTTGGGGACCGAGTCGTTCAGTCAATGTGCAAGACAATGCGACTTGTTTCAAAATTGTACCGTAAATCTGCTGCAGCGTTTGATGACAAGAATTTGATGACTTGGAACCTGGCAAACCCGATGCAAGAGCAAAAACTAGAAGGCAAAATGAGAGAGAATCGCTTCCGATCTTGCAATACAAAGGCTTAATAAAATAAACTCTTAAGTTTTCATGCAATCAAAATATTCATTTTTAAAGGTTATATAATCTGGAACGTAAAAAATAAAAAGCAATTCATTCTATTTTATTTATTGGTTTTTATTCTCTCGACAAACACATGATTGGTGTTTACCTTGTTTCAAATATTTGCATTTAATAAACGGTAAATATTTACATTTAGTTGAGAATGTTTTGTTAAACTCATACACAGTTAAATCGTTTTTCGTACAATTATTAATGTTAAAGTATGTTTTATATATTTTATCTATCGGCATTTTTATCACGGATATAAAGTACATAAAAATATTACGTAATGCCCGCAGTATTCAGAGCTGTAGCATTGTAACTTAAACGTGTTAATAAAAGAAATGGGATAGGGAAATGACATTTTATAAAAGGATAAGAGGTGTCCATAACTGTCAATATAAGTTGTAGAAAGTTTGGATATAAGCCTTTTACAAATAAATCCGACCCAATGTTCTCCACCGGACGGATGATTTCTCTCTTTCGTGTTTTGTACAATTAGTAAAGGGAGCTGGGAAAAGTTAACTAATTTTAACTCGTCTTTTGCTATAACATAGAATTTTTTAATTTTAGCAGCTAGAGCAAGTCTAGCAAGGGCTTTAAACAAAGTGGCACTGTTCATAATGCTACTTTGATATATTTGGAATAGTGCTAGATTCTACTACTACATTTCTGTTTGGATCAACCGTCAATACATTTGTAAAAGAGCCATAAACAATTGCACTTAGTTTGTTTGTAACAGCCGTTTTAAATTGAACCTGTACCTTTATTTGACCTTGTTTTTCTAACTGAAACCGTGTACCTTGATTAGAGGGCATTAAATCAAACCAAAATAGGTTATGTCCTTCCACAAAATGGTATAAGATAGTCTGGGACTTCAGGAAATAAACCACCTGCACCAGACCCCGAACCCATTAGTTTTAAAGGAGGTCTTTTATCTAGCATGCAAATCTGTTTGTCATTACAAAAAAAATTTCAAGTCGAATGAGATAAGCGAGGGGGAGGTGGGTCATCACCCGTGACGACTTCTTTGTTGTTTAAATTATTCAATCAAATTGTTGTTTTAAAGTGCAACACAATAGTTGTTGGTTGGGACTGAATTTTTGGTTTTACTATTTGTCCCATACCGTTGCAAATGTAAATACATAAAGTTTGAAAGTGATTTTTTTTCACCTGAACGTATTGAATAGGATTAAAAACTAAATTTCTAAAAACAGGGGAAAGGGAACGAGGTGTTGCTGTGTCTGCTGCTACTCCTGATGATGACGATGATGATACTGATGCCAGTGCTGCTCCTGCTGGTATTAGCCGTAGGAGAGGTGTCTTTGTATTGTTAAAGATTTGCTCTTGAACAACGTCGCAGCATATTAAATAATGATGACGAAGCCGATGAGCATGGGGTTTAGTGTTTAAAAGAGTACTGGGTGTACTAGATGAGCTATCCTCTCCTTCTTCTTCTTCGGGGGAATGTTTTTCTAATGTTTGAAAAGAAATGAAATTTGGTATAGGGCCTACAAAAAGCCATGGTACATGAAATGCCAAGCCAAATTTCGCAATTATACCTGGGTAGGGCTTAATCAAGTTGGACAGAAACATTTTTTAGTTGAATAAGTTTGTATTGAAAGTATCGCAAGTTCGTGTTTAAAAAACTTTTCTGTGCAATTTGATTAATCCCGAGCCAGGTTTCACTTTTTAACTTAGCTCACCTAACCACAAACAAAATCATAGATACTAAAATTTCATGTAGCGTGATTATTAAAATCTTTGCAAAGTTTTAGCTTTTCTACAAATGATTTATAAAAACCAGCGAGGGCATCCTGTAGGGTCACGGCGCACTGCAATCACCCAAGTAATAAAGTTGGCTTCAAATAGCATGTACTATTTTATTTTAAAATCCCATGTGACATTTGACCGTTCCATGATAATTTTAAAAAAAGCTGCGAATATTTACATTCAGGACGCGCCTTAGGTCCTTAAGGGTCAACCACTTTTGACCCATATGTACATGTGGGCTAAAACTGCCATTTCTTTACGGTTTTTTATTGTTTGCCTGAATGTTTCCTAATAATTTAAAAATGTATTGACTCATTTAAATCATCGGTTTAAAAGTTTTTAAAAATTAAACTTTTTTAAAATATTTAATAGTTTTTGGGAACACTTCAAAAACAAACTTTTTTCCTAACTGCTGGGGTCAAAGGATAGGGTTTGGTCTTAGGCACTGTCCATTATTGACGGAGAAAAAATTAGGACTTGGTGTTGGTACATATGATCACCATTTACATTAAAAATTCCTACGACTCAAAAATGTGAAAAACAAAACCCCTCTTGCACTCATTGCAATATGAAAAAGTTGAATATACAACTTTATGCAAGGATCTCATTTCTCTCTCGTTTGCCAAAGACTAATAAGACCGTGATGACAAAATCTTTACTAGGGAGTGACTTAAAATAAAAAACATAGAACCTTCGGCGCCCCGCGCATCCCGCAAATGCGGGTTAGCGGGGCGGTCCAGTCCGACACTGCCTAACCTAACCACGCCCTAACCCCCTTGCACACCTAACAGGTCTTTACCCCTCTGCGTACCTACAAGGCCCCTAACCCTCTGCATAGATAAAGCCCCAACTCCTCTGAATACCTAATGGGTCCCGAATGCTCTGCATAACTGATCCGCCCCTAAAACTCTACATCCATAAAATTTAGGAAAAGCCGCGGCCCCCTGCACAACCTAGAGGGGCTGAAGAATATTTAATAGATAGTAGACTTCATAAACCACAATATAAGTTTGAACCCCGGTGGTAGGTCACATGGGGTCAAAGATATTAAAGGAGAAACTAGGTCGACTGTAGCTAGGATTTGTACCTTTTAGGTCAAAAGCCGTGGGCCCCTGCATTACCTAGAGGGACAAAAAGACATTTAATAGATAGTAGACATCATAAACCACATTATAAGTTTGAACCCCGGTGGTAGGTCACACAAAGTGAAAGATATTAAAGGAAAAATTAGGTCGATTGTAGCTAGGATTTGTACTTTTTAAGTCAAAAGCCGTGGCCCCCTGCATGACCTAGAGGGACCAAAGTACATTTAATAGATAGTAGACATCATAAACCACATTATAACTTTGAACCCCGGTGGTAGGTCACACGGGGTGACAGATATTAAAGGAGAAAGTAGGTCGATTGTAGCTAGGATATGTGCCTTTTAAGTCAAAAGCCGTGGCCCCCTGCATGATCTAGAGGGGCTGAAGTACATTTTATAGATAGTAGACATCGTTATAAGATATAATTCTTGTGCTAATTCTATACGTCAAGAAAATTTCCCCAATGGATGCATCAATTTAGAATAAAAATGTTGAACCAAAAGTATTCTTATTAAACAGTAATATTCTTTGTATTGTCATTCAATTTTCAAGTCATTTCCAGCCAAGCTCTATTTTTTGCTTTGTTTAATACTTCCAGAAAGCCATTTAAAGTAAAATACACCTTTCCATGTACTAAACAAATTCAAAGCAACATCTAACACCTTGCATAAATGAAAGTTAATTTTAGTATCAATGTTTTAGTAGCTCCTTTCATTCTACTTCTATTCGTTCATTTCTAATAAATTTGTAAAAATATATAATACCTGATTTCATTTTTTACGATTTTTTATAGTTGCGTACACGAATCTTGCAACTTAAATCTCAAACCCAAAAAGTAATTGTCCATTTCGACTAATCATAAAAATCATAACCATAGTAAGAACTCATCTCATACTCATACCGTATAATTGGAGGTTAATACTGAAGATTAATTAACAAGTTGAAGGATCATCTTATCTTTAGTTAGTTGAAAGTTGATGGAATCTGGAATCCGTGAATAATCGAGGCATATGAAAACCCATGGGCTTGTTTAGGTTATACGAAGTAGCTTACTGAAGTCAAGCAGCTTTGCAAAGATAAAAGGAAATTATATAATTATATCCCGTATTTTCCATTTTAATTAATTGGGTAATTAAGGAAATTTTAAGCATCATGCTATTATTCTAGATTGAATTCGAAAGTGACTGAGTATACAAGTATACTAAACTAAAATTAAATAGCATAGCATAACAATTTGAAATAAAAAAAGGGATTCTTGTATTTTTAAGGGATAAGATAAACTTGTCGGCTTGTACTTTACAAATCTACCTAATAAATACAGAAAATCATTCAAATGCTCTCACATCCTTTTCATAAAAACTTTCATAAAAATATTTTGCATTCTGTCTAAATATCCTGGAATCATTAGTATGAAATAAGCCTTTTAGAGTTCAGTGAGATAACATTGATTGATGACCTTGACCTCCTACACTTGTATTCTGAACGCTGAACCCCCTGACCTGTATTGACCGTGTAAGAAGAAATTCCAGTAGGTCAAAGAAGCTTCTCAAATTCTCAACTCTCATAGGGAAGCAGAGTGTAATTTAGAATCATAATCATAATAAATGCCCAAAATCACCGATTTAACCAATAATCCATATTTCGAGCATTTTTGGGTTTAAAATCTAAAATGAGCGTGTATTTGACACAAGTAAAAATGTCAGATTGTCAGAAGCAGAGTATTAAGGGAAAAAATGAACCTAAAAAGGAAAGCAGTTAAATACTTCCCTATTTTCAGTACATGATCGGTAGATTTAATTGAATCAAACTTCTTAAGATCGCTCAAGTTCCTTTGTTCGTTTATGAATATCTTAAGTAATTTTTTGTTACTTCCGGTGGTGGCTCATTCCGGGATTTCGACACGTCTGTCATGCTTAAGGTAAGACCCCCGAAGTGCTTATAGAGATGAATCTCCAAAACCAGTGAATAACTGAAGCTTTGAAATTAGAAATATGCCAAAAAGGATGCTAAGGAATTACTTTTTTTAAACACTTATTTCGCATTGCTTTTACTATTCATCGATACACTATTGTGTACATAAATCAGGGGTATTTTTTTTCTCTACAGCACTCTATTTTTGTAATCTATAACTAAAAATAAATGATGGTATGACATCCCTGAACTACAACTTACTCGGGGTGTTACTTATGCACTATTGTTCCGTATTACTTTTATACAAGACGACAGTTGCTCATAAATCTTACTGACCCAGCTCTGACCTCTTTGGCATACCCAAGACTACAAAAGCGCATTTTTTGAAGAAGCTAACGAAGAGTAGCTAGCCTAAAATATTTGTACATAATAATTCGTTTGTCACTCTGCCTGCAGTGATTGTTTTAACATTTCCTTTTTAGCCCGAGCCTAGGGCTTATAAACCCGGTATCTCTCTCTGTCTGTTTGACGATAACTCAAGACTGCATAAACCGATTTGGATGAAATTTGGACCACATCTATTTTTAGTCAAATCAGGAACCGAATTACAATATGGGTAGGGCGGGTCAAGTATTTGGCTTGTGAGGGACCAAACCCCCACCGGTCATGTAATTTACGCTCTTTATTGAAAATGGTCATAGAAAGCTGAAATTTGCATTAAGGTTACAAATAGCAACTTTACATGACATTTGTAGCCAAACTCAATTTTTTGTGATTTAATGTCCCCGACGTGTGACCCCCCCCCCTGGCATGGGGGCTACAAATAGCAAATGTATACGAAGTCTGAAGCCAAATTTTAATTTGGTGTAATTTGAATGACCCCACAGGGTGACACCCACTGGGTTTTTGAATGTCGGTGTAGGAAGCTGAAGAGGTTACGAATAGCAACATTACATGAAAACTGAAGCCAAATTTAATTTTTTTTGTGACTTGAATGCTTCTACAGGGTGACTTCAACCGGTTTTTCAAAGTCAACGTAAAGAGATGAAATTTGGTACGAGGGTTACAAATTGCAAGGTTACATGACATTTAAACCAAATATTTATTTTTCGTGACCAATGAGGAAATAAAGGTCTTTACGCCTAGGCTCGGGCTAAATCAAGTTGCACAGGAAAGTTTTTAAAATTCAATTTAAGAAGCTGAAATTAGGCGTGGGGGCTACAAAAAGCAAATTTACAGGAAATCTTAACCCAAATTTAATTTTTCGGGACCTATAAGAAATATAAGTCTATGCCTAGGGTCGGGCTAAATCAACTTGCACAGGGAAGTTTTTTGTCTATTTAAAGATATGTATGATTCGATGTAACAGTAAGAGATTAGGAAGTTTTTCAACTGTTGGTTTCATATTTCTTCAAAATTACTTTGTATACACTGCGTTTTTTACACCCATGTATGTTTTTCTAGGAATTGATTTTTACAAAGGTAGGGAAGTTTCGGCAGATTTGTAAATATGCTACATGTAACGGACATCAAAATTCTATTTTGTGCTGCAGATGATAATAATATGGAAAATGCAGAACACCTTTCCGTCAAATCCAATAACAACATAAAAATTAATTCATAATCGCCACTGATTGAAACATATACGTATTTTTTTCCATTTTACATATCTCATCGTCATCTTTGAACTATTGTTTTGTAGAAAATAAAAACATAAAATACTTTGTGGCATTAAGCATGTTCATTGTTTACAGAGAAAAGGAGTCAAGTCAGCGAAATAGGGTTCGTTTTAGCTAATGTCATATAAATAACAAGGCTCTCCCTGTCGCAATGTCCAGCCTCACGCATCACAGAAATACCCTCTCAGATCTAACCCCTGAATTGGAAGTCAGCTTCAGTTGGCTT
>JAQGBU010002301.1:0-10051 GCA_034698605.1 Isotoma decorata | reverse complement strand
AAAAATATAAGGTAGAATGGTGCATATGTAATCCACATAGTTAAATATAAATGAACTACTGCGAATAGAATGTATAGGGCCCATAAAATGTCCTTATCCTCTGTAGTTACCATCCAATAGAAAAACACAGGTTTCGAAGAGTTTCCCAAATAAAAAATCATATTAATTGGTGCAATTGTTCCCATTCCAATTAGGAAAACTTCAAAGTAAAAGACCCACTGGCTTTTTCGGGTTTTCTGAGTTTCTACAGGGATCCATCTGTCTGGTAATAGAAATCATTTCATATTAACAATTTTTTTAACTGTTTTAAAAACTTAATCCTTGATTTTGCATTATTCTTTGTCTATATACCTTGAAACTTCTTGGAGGTTACAACTGTACAATTGAATATCTGCAAATGCTCTTTAAAAAGAAGGATGAAGTAAAAGTGAATGAGCCCTACTAATACATAGCAAGACAGGGTAACGTATAAAAGGCATAGGTCAAAAGCTTCAGCCCTTGGGATTTTTAGCAACCCTTCAAAAAGTATATATGCTAAGTAAACCGTATAAAAAAGTGGGGGTAAAGCAAATAATAAATTTTTTTTCAAGTCCTTTGATTCAATTCGAATGTTTTCTAATGGAAATTCCCATTTGTAAGGAACTACTTTTAAAATTTGGGCCAGTTTCATAGACCAACGTATTACACGTTTTAATCGAAGGCTGAACATTTTGATTGTAAAGCTCAATTCTCTTTTTACAACTAAATTGAAGCGATTCTTCCTAGAAGTTGTTATATTTATTTTTTAGAACTGTGTTATTTGTGAAGTTGATGGTTATGTAGAAAGGTATTATTATTATAAATGGGCGGTTGTAATGGTATATGAAATCGGTAACCTTCAATCAGATTAGAGGATTTTGATGCATTTTATTAAGCAATTACCTTGGTGAGCATTGACAATTTTTGAAATTTGGAATGAAATTAGTTAGGTATTAAAATTGGAAAGCAACTGGTTGATTTTAATGGAATATAAAATGGAATAATTTTCATCATAAATGTTATTTTTTGTAATAACATTCAAAACTTTAATAAAAACATTAGTGCACATTAAAATAATCGCTTATTCTGATTAGGTATATTAAAAGCACGGGCTATCTTAGGACATTTAGGATAATTTGGGTCTTTTACCTATTAACTTTGACATTCCATTTGATGTGATACGTTACGAAATCTATATCTTTGGTTACGAATAGGATGACTTGTACAGAAAAGATAGTTAGTGTCTCCAATCGGTTGATCCTGGTGGATAAGGGAATGATTTCCTTCCAATTGCCTATTACGTTGTGGCTTAGGATCTTAGGAAGGTGCAAGTGCCAGTATAGTGGGTTATCCATATTTTTTTTCTCTTATCAGTTTAGCATCTTCAAATAGCCGAATAACTTTAGAAGATTCGATTACTATAAGCTGTTGGAATATTTCTTAAATTATTATTATAATGTGAAGGGTCTTCCTTTCGACAGAATAATAAGTTCTGAAAAGTTCTGCAAATAAAATTATTGCAATTATTCTTGTTACGAATTACTGTATCGGATAATGAATACAGTAATTCGTAAGGTTAAAAAGGCACCTCATCTCATGGCATACAGATTTCATAGCTTGATAATGATATATGGCAATTTGTAGTAATTTCTATACTTTAAATGGTTGATATTTAACTGTAAATGCTACTTTGCTTTTTCGGTGATTGAGCTTTTAAAATTACAATAGAAATTATTTACAAGTTGTAATAACTAGCATTTCATTGCATGTTGCATCGTTAGCGGAATGATAAACAATATGCAGCTTCTATTGTTTTTACCACAAAACATAGGCTTTTACTATAGTTTAACTGCAAAGAAACTCAACACAACCGCATTCTTTTAATAAAACCTCTCCATCTCCTTCTAAGATAAAATGATTCCTTTTAAAAATTGCCCCATATTAGATAAAATTAAAATAATATTTATCGTATATAATATTGTCCGAATCCATTGACCATATTTAAAATGATAAGCCCTCCCCCCCTTAGTACATTTTCCTATTAATTCCCCACACTAGAACCTTGTCTCAAAGTGGAATCTCTTTCCAGAGGCTTAAATGTTCATCCTACATTCGTCTAATTCGAAGAATCTAGTATTCACAAAATATTGGAAAACCCATCCCCTATAATTGAAGTAGTTACTTAAATTAAAACTCAACAAAGCTTCAGTCACATAGAAAGAACAAAAAGTTCCATCCAAATTTATTTGAGGTACATACTGGCAGACAGCAACATTCAACAACTTAAAAATTAACATTTAAATATTTGATGAAGGATGAAAAGTAAGCTATTCACAGAAAGCTTAACGAACAAAAGTATTATCAAAATGACATCCTTCTAGTCCTTACCCATAACAATCAACTAATATAATAGGATATAAACAATTAAAACATTTAAATATTTACATTAAATATTCATATAATATACAGAATAATCACAGAAAATAAATCCTAAACTCTATTATTGATACTTCCATATCCAACATCGAAGGCAGGATTGTCCACACCTTCATTTTGAGATTCCACTATCACATTATGTTGTCCTTCAGAATAGTCAAGGGAATGTGCTAAGGACTCAAGGGTAGAGGTACTACCTCCTAGTACAGCACCAGCAGCATTATTTGTCGTTGAGGCTTCCGCAATTAAAACCTTAGCTCCAAAATATCTTTGCATTTCTTCCGAACTTTTACCTTTTGTTTCCGGAACAAAGAAAAGTATAAAGAAAAATCCCACAATGCAAATTCCAGTACAAAGCCAATAAAGTCCATGGTTTCCTAAAAGACCTTTGATATCTGTGAATGTTTTTCCAGCCACGAAGGACAATATCCAGTAAAAAATTGTTACGATTGATGAAGCCAATGCTATAAAGTTAAAAAATCGAAATTAAAATCATTTTGTATAAAATTTTAAGAACAAAAATCAAATCAAACTTTGCAAGAAACAAGAACAAACCTCTAACACGATGAGGCAAGACTTCACTAGTAACAACCCAAGGAATAGGACCCATTCCAATATTATATCCAATAATAATTAAAACCAAAGAGGTCAAAGGCAACCATCCAAGGGACTCTGGAGTCTGTTCTTGCTCTCCCTTGAGATAAAAAAACGTTCCAAAAGCAGCAAGACCAATGATCATTATGAATTCAGATGCAAGCAAAAGCGTTTTCCTCCCTAGGGTCTCTACTAAGACGAAGGGTACAAAAAGGACTGTAAGCATTTGACATCCTCCGATGATTATGGAAGCCAATTTGGGATCCATGGTTGTTCCAGCGTCTTCAAACACTTGAACTGTGTACAAGGAAACCCCATTGACTCCTGAGAGTTGAGCGAAGAACATCAAAGCTGTTGATATCCCAATGGGCTTTAGAATACTGGGGGTCAGAAGGTCACTTAGTTTTGATGATTGGTTAGAACTCTCTATTACGGAGTTTTCAATCTAAAAAGTACAAATAGACAAATAATTATTAGTTAAATTGTTATTATACGATTACTAAAATCTTTCTTTTTAAATTTTTGAAATTTTACTTTAGAGATCTCAGCTTCAATATGCTTCTTCGTTGAAGCTCTTCTCAACCATTTGAGAGCATTTCGTGCAGCCGTAGGCTGCCTTTTGATCAGAAGGTAACGGGGAGATTCTGGCATGAATAACATACTTATGAAGAATATCACTGGAATTGTGGCACAGGCTATGGATAACCAGAACCAACTCACAAATGCTCCGAGTACGTATCTATAAAGTAGACAAAATAAATTCAGTTAATTTACTAAAAATGATGTGATTTTGAATTGTTGAATAAAGTGGTTCACTTGAAATGTAAATTCTAATATATATATAGTATAATTTTCTTACGTAAATTCAATGCCCGCACAAAGCATAAGGATCATCACAGTCCCCAAAACCCCTCTAATCCTATCCTCAGTGACCTCTGACACATAGGCCGGTATCGCTACAGTAAATGCCCCTCCACAAAAACCAGTCACAAATCTTCCAATATACATCATAGGTAGACTTGTTGCAAATGCTACAAATAGCCATCCAAAAAGACATGGGATTGCTGTGAGCAACATGGTCTTCTTTCGACCGAGAAATGATATGAGGAATCCTGTGAATGGGGCTGAGATCAAGGCACCCAACTAAAATCATTATACAATCATCCCTTTAATTATTGTTTATCAATTACATTACAACACACACCTTAACAGAATATGTCATCATTAATTGCCTTCAGTTTTAAAGTAAGGTTTAATAACTAACCAAGGCTAACGATGCAATCCAAGAGGTTTCATAGTCACCAATGTCCCCAAAGATTTTACTTTCAGTAATATCTTTCAAAGCTATAGCTGACCAAGATAAAACTGTTCCTAGTCCGAAGGACCCAATTGTTGCTGAAATATTTAAATTTTCTAATTAAATGACCCACCCAGCACATAATATTCTTTTTAAAAATGCAAACAAACTTTAACATTTTAATTAACTTTTTATTATTTGAATTTTAATCCAAGGTCATAATATAGTAATAAAAACATACCAATTATCACAGCCATAACAGTCATTCTTCTTTTAGGTGTCCATGGACTTCTGGGTCTTCCACTGGACTCACCACTATTAGTTTTTGAATCCATTGAACTAGCTATACTGGGATTTAAGGACCTAATACTCAATCCTCCTGTCTCTGACAAGTGTCCTGTGACCTGGACATTTACCTCTGAAGGCTTTTCTAACACGGGACTACTCATTTTTTATACTTTTTAATACCCCCTTTAGACCTTATTCTTAATTAAGAGTTTCTTATTTGCTAAAGAATCTGAGTGTTAACAACTTCAATTTAATTAGTTTTTAGTTAAGATTCGTTTCACTCACAAATGCTAATTAAGACTTTATCAATTATTAAATGTTTACTTGTTCCGCTTCATTAATTTTATGTTTTCTGATTTACGATTAGTAGTAGTAGGAGTAATTTTAGTCACGTCTTATCCTTTAGAATCAAACAAAGTTATGGTCAAGCTAGGAGATGAAATTTTTGAGACTTGTTGCACAGGCTCTCCTTATTATCTAAATGAAGATGTGTCTACTATGGACTCAATCTTTTGAATGAAAACATTTAATAAACTTCTCATCCCTTTTATATAGTACAAACTTAGCTTTTAATTACGTCTTTTATCTTCATTCATCGTCATAATATCTTCCATCAGGAAGAAGATACATATATTAAGTAGAATCAAATTCATTTGAAAAGATGTACTTCATTTCTTTGTATTGGAATTAGACTATGTATTGCTTGTTTCAAGTAATATAGGAATGAAAGTTAAGTTCGGTCAAACTGGTATTTTGCTTTTTTTATTTAAAAAGCAGCATCAGTAGTTGCCACTACTTACCATTCTAATGAGAATCGAGAATGGTAGGTTTCGTTCCAAGAAATTGGTTTATTTTGTGACGATAAAGTTGCTTTGCATATGATGTAGAGCCGTATAAGATAAGGGTAGTAGTACCGGCAGTGGCATTAGTGTTTAGTACATCTCTTATTTACTTACGATTACTATGGTTAGAAATTATAGAAAGTGGTCAAATGACATAAGTATTCAACAATAAAAACGCAATGACGCTTTAAGTAAATAATAGTCGATTATATTTAGGACAAGTAATTAAACTGAATTATTTTATTACATAATACTAACTTATTTTCTCTAACTTCTTAAAACAGGACAGTAAGTTTACGATCCTGGAAAACCATCAACTTTGTTAGTCATACTATTTACCTGAAAAAATTAAACATTTTGTCTATCTGCAAACTTCATACGAAGTCACAGCATACTCATTGTATCCTATTTTTTATAGTAATTTTTTTCCACAAAAAGATCACGATACTTTCAAAGGAAATACGGTTGAATCTTGGTATTCCAGTAATCAATTATTAGATAGTGTGAAGTGGCAACATGCTTGCAAAACAGGTCCAGACACCCCTAAAGAGCATTGATGCAAAACGAAGCTGGCTGCTTTAAGCCATAGACTTTGTTGCTAGACAAGTTGCAGTTTCCAAATGTCTTTACTCTTTAAATGTCACCTACTACTATATTTGTTATTGGACATATAAAAAAGAGCCTGTGGCTGAAAGGAGACTTTTGAAAATTTTAGATGCAAGTTTGTTATACAATAAATTATTTTATAAGAATTTCAATTTCAATATTGACATGTTGAAAGGAAATAAGACTTATTAAAAACATAGGTATTATGCTGTTTTTAAAGTATATACAAGTATAACAGATCTGGAGATTGTTCTTGAAAACATTTAAATTTAAAAATTCTAGAGTTAAAATTATTTTTCTTAACCGTACAAATCCAAACACAGCTTCACTGACTATTTCGACAAAATTGCCATTTTGTCAGTCACAGAAATTACCTATTATCCTTACATGCTTGTAAAAAATATGATTAAAAGCTTTAATGGCATCTCAATTTGAAAAAATCGATATGTTTCATTCCATCCATGTTTGCGTCCAAATTGGCTAGAAAGTAATGACATATATTTTAAAGGACTGAAGTCTGGTTAGCTGTAGAGTTTCAAAAAGTTGAATTTGCAATACTTGGATTTTTTATATGCACAAATCCATCATACATTCTCCGTACTATACCTCAAGTCCACTCTTGATTTGTGTTGTTTGAAGCATTTAAGAGTATAATTTAACATTGACATACTGTCTGCACATTTATAGGAACTTTAAAATCGAAACCTTAAACATTTTCAGTCTGCTGCATTATCTACTACAATATAATGTAAAGGTTTATCTACGAGATACCCATCAAAGAATTGAAAATCCCTTTTATAATTTCTTCATGCTGCACTTCATGCTACTAAATGTGCACTACTACTGTCTTTAGGCATACCAAATTGGCTAAACATGAAGCAACGTTTAGGCTTGATTGAGAAGGTTTTCTTGGGACGTTTTCGAAAATTCTGTTAATGAAAAAAATTTCATGCTTTTTTTTTGTTTTCTTTGATGCCCAAGATACAAAAGATGTGAACGTAGACAAACTTACATATCATCAGATATTACAGATACTAAGATGAATTGTAAAGTTTTTTAAAACATGTTTTATATGACATGAAGAATTTTCGGCAGTGGGGAATTTCTGTAGTTTTTAATGCGGATTTTGAATTATTAAATGGGCCACAAAATAGAAGCCTAACTTAAATACAAAGATAAACTTTTTAAATGTTTCAAAACAAGATTAAAAAAACTTGGGGAGTTGGGGGTATATGAGGGTCATAACCTGTAGTAAGTTTTCTGAAATGTCAAGAGCTTGGGAAAATCCAAACATACGTTTTTCCTAAACTCCCAAATACATCAATCATGTAATTCATTTATATTCTGTATCATCGGAATTGTAAAGTTGTACTGCTTTGAAAAGGTCTTAAATTACAGGATACTGCTTCCAAACAACATGAAGCCTTTTTAAATGACTTAATTTTTTTCGTAATATTTCTGCATTTTTAAATAAGATGTTTTCACCAAGCAAATCTTCGACTTCTCTAGTATATTTTACTTTATTAAATACAGATCTACGGAGTCCCACTTCCGCACTGTGAGTTTTTCTATAACAAATAGAACAGAAAAATTTCCAAATCTGAAGTTCTGTGGAAAAACATTTCTGATAAAAATTTAATCATTTAACCTAAAAATATTGATTGAATAAATACAAAGTTAGTAAATATGGAAACAATCATAAAGCTTAATTTAGATCCAACCAGACCAAAAGTAATTAAACAACAGTGGACAATAGCTTGGATAAAATTAGGAAGGTTAATCCCAATAGAATGAGGACGTGTTGCCTAAAATAGATCATCGTCCTTAGTTTAAAAGTTTAATCGCATTATCTCTATCATTTAGTTTACAAAGTTTGAACAAAATCTAACTTTATTGATGTAAATAGAATCTATTTAATACAAAGGACCGCCCTTCTTTTAAGCATTTTTGCTATCGATATCTTCTTTTTCTTAAAATGTAAGATAAATACTTTATTCCTTTAAACTAAAATCCTTAAAACCATTAAACTACAAACAATCCCAACCCTTTATTACAAATTCCACTAGTCTTTTTTCACTCCTCATCCAATAAATGAATCATTGTAAATGTTAAAACAAAGAAAAACATGTGTACCTTTCATGCTCTCTGCCTCCTGATCCAAAGGTCAAAACGCATGGTTCATTGCATTGTAGACAACATTAATTAAATTGATAATTTTTTGTAAAAACTTTGCCTCATCCTCATAAATGTCAACCAAGCAAATAGACTAGACATTTAATATACACAAGTATTATCTTGACCAATTATCAACTAATTTGTCATTTATTTATCACATATTTGTTATAAGTGTTTTAACCTCAAGCATTTATAATTATACTCCGTGTCATATTCTAAAGCATCTGTACAAATGCGCTCGATTCTTCTCTTACTAGCTCTCTTACTGAGAATGTCAAAAAATTAATTCACATTGAATAGCCTTATTCCATCCACTACTTAGGTATGAGATAAAGACCATTACGCATATAGAATCTAGTTGAATTTAACTAAGTAAAGTAAGGAAAAACCACTGGAAGAGCACATGTATGATTTCCCTACGGCATATTACCACCATATTATCAAGTAAAATGAAAAAGTAAATCTCATCTGTCAGTCAGTCCGTATTATTATTTCATTTGCATCAAGTTCCATACAGCCGCAGGCTCAGGGAATAAATAAAATCATAAAAGTTCTATTTTCCTTCATTTCTCAAAGGTTTTAAAAGTTCATAATCCCATGGCCTTGCCTTGTGGACTTTTTCATTATTAGAATTTTTCCTATTCGGTTTTAATAACTAAATTAAGGACTAAATTTACAAGTTGAGGATTCAAGTTAAATTTCGACTAGGTTTAATAATAATCATTTTATTAAGTTATAAGTAGTTGAGGCTAGTGCTAAGAAGTCAAAAAGAGATCCGGTATTAATCTGTTGTTTAACTTCTGTAGTATTTATCTGCATTATTAACAACTACTAAAGGATCTTGTCTTGTAAATACGTGGGATACAAAAATACACACGGTGCTAAAATACATTGTGTTTGCTATTCATACTTAAAATCTACTACATTTCTGACTCACACTGTTTTTTTATACTAACTTATATTTCTTTTCGTCTGACTCACATTAAATTGATAAAAATAGTAGTTTAAAGGAAGGCTAGAGCTGAGTTAATCTTTCAATTTATAAACCACTTGTTGGTAAGACTCTGAGTAAAGAGGTTTTACTTTTACACTAAACCCGAAGCCATATCTATAATAAAATTAATAAAAATGGTAACCTCGGAACGTGACATTTCTAAGCTATTTCAATCTGCTGAGGAAACTAAGGAACCTGAGGAAGTTGGAATAAATGGCAAGTAAAACTTGAAATAATAAAAGTAAAAAAATAATATTTTTGATTTTTAAAGTAATTTAATAAAAATTAATAAACCTATAATTAATTCTTATAAAACAAAGGAAGCATCCCAGACTGGCTTCGAGGATCATTTATACTCATAGGTCCAGGGATACTTGAATCACCTACTTTTATTTTAAATGACTGGCTAGACGGGTATGGAATTATTACCAAGTTTGATATCAAGGATGGTCCTATTGTATCCCTTCAAAAGAAATTCGTACAGTCTGAATCATTTAAAAAATTTATGAGTACGGGAAAACCTGCCTTTACTGAATATGGAACTCCTGCTCAAAGTGATGGAAACAAGAGCTTGTTTTCAAAAATTGTTTCAACATTGGTTAGCATTAAAATAATATTCATTTCCTTCTAAATTACATCTTATAATAACTTGTAACATTTAAAAATATAATTTACTACGGATTTTTAGTCCAAAGACGACATGAGTGACAATTGTTCAGCATCGTTGTACAAAATGGGTAGCCACCTATTCGGATCAGCAGCAACCTGCTACTTCTTTGAAATCGACCAAAAATCCTTAAC
>JAQGBU010002300.1:0-10052 GCA_034698605.1 Isotoma decorata | reverse complement strand
TGCTTTGGGACAAGAATTGGCTATGGGATGTTAAAGAATGTTGGTCAGATAATTTTCCGGATCAGGTTTGTTTTACACCTTTCGTGTACTTCTGTAAAAATCGAAAATACTACCTACTATAATAGGATCATGAAGCAGATCAATAAATAAATCCATACACCTAAAAATATTAATTTTACTATTTTTTATGTTATGAAGGGGCCAATCAGTAAAACTGTAAGAAGTCTTTTTTTACCTAGCTCTAATAATTAAGAAATTAATAAATAACTAATTCTTTATTGGTTATAGAATTTATAAAGGCTTGCTTTTGCATCCAACTAAATATCTACATTGAAATTGTTACAGAGTGTCCCAAAGGATGTTCGGTGGTATTACATTTTGATGACTGGGTTTTATCTAAGTTTAGGAATAACCTTAGCATTCGATATAAAGCGGAAAGACTTTTGGGCTCTTGCAATTCATCATGTTGTCTGCATCTCATTATTCGTACTGTCTTGGATTTCAAATTACATACGAATTGGAATGCTCATAGTTTCCTTGCATGATTTCTCAGATATTTTGCTAGAGGTTATTTTTTTTCATTTTTTTCATTAACTTTTTTTCAAAACGCGTGTTAGAACCCCCCCCCCCTCCCACTTTTAAGGTTGAACATCTAAGATTGTAAAACATTTTGGAATTCGACGATATAAATTGATGGCTTTTTAGATAAAATGTTCTTTAGTTTTTGCTTTGAAACTATAAATCTCTCCCACAAAAGAGCACCATGCACCCCGAAATAAAGCCCCACCCTTTTTGAAGGATTAAAAAAATAACTCACCAAGGCAAGGGGTTCTAAATCGCGATTTACGGTTCTTCAAATTAATCCTATCAAAATGATTGCCCATGAAATTTTCAATGATTAAAGCTGCCTTTGTTTTTTGCTCTAGGTCACTAAGCTGCTCATGTACACAAAAAATAAAAGCTGGGCTAACAATTCGTTTGCAGCATTTGTCATGGTTTGGATTACTACAAGAATATTTGTATTTCCATTTTACCTTCTGAAAAAGTAAGAAAATCCTACACGAAATCAATTTTTATTGAGTACCTTGTTATCAAATCCCACAAAAATGGGATCCAATGTTTCCTCTCTAGTGAAACTTTTAAATCAGATAAAATTCAAGGGAATAGTGAATTGAAACTAACTTACTTGTTACCAGATAATTGTAGAGTGCAGAGTTGCAGAATTTTAATTGATGCTTATTGTATTCTACATTTCAGTTTCATTTTTGACCGACCTAGCTATTTGCTAACAGTTCCTATATACCAACTCAATGTGGCAGGATTGTTATGCTTATTATGTTTAAACGTGTATTGGACGTACTTCATTTTGCAAATGCTGTTCAAAGCTGCATCAACTGGAGAAGTGAGATTTTTGGATTTTTTAATACACACTTCTATACTAAAATTTTTAAAATTCAATATCATAAATGTAGTTAGCTGTTTATCTGAAAATTAATATCATATTAAGTTACTAATCAATATGATACTATTAATATGAAATGAAGACACAGGATGCTAGAAGCTCAGACGAGTCCGATGCACAAGAGGATGCAGATGCAGCCAAAAAAATGTTTCAGGAAGGTATATGCGGGTCCTAAGTCCTTAGTAACGAAATCGTAAATTGGATTTCCAGTTTTAAATTCCAATG
The DNA here is from genome assembly GCA_034698605.1 of Isotoma decorata. Taxonomy (NCBI): domain Eukaryota; kingdom Metazoa; phylum Arthropoda; class Collembola; order Entomobryomorpha; family Isotomidae; genus Isotoma; species Isotoma decorata. Next base: position 8,365 of record JAQGBU010002300.1, on the reverse strand, counting down.
AAAGCCTTCTGAATGAGAAGGCCGTATTGTAAATTCTGATCAGGACAGGTTCGTATATAAAAGATACCAAATAGAAATATTAGGATTTCAAGTTTTCGAAAAATGTATAAATTACTATTGAGAGATCGGAATACCTCTCACATCAACCAGTTTGTAAACCTAAAGATTGTCATTTTCATGTTCACAAATAACTGTAATTTAGACGTTCAAAAATGTTAAATAAACTAGCATGTTTTGTGCTAAAATTAAAATATCATTTATCAGTGTTTAATTTATAATGATACTCCTTATCTGTAATTTGTCTACATTTTTAACTAACCACCACAAATCAAATATTAGCCAACATTTGGATCATCTCTGTTCCACCATTACTTGTTTTGATTATTTTTACCATGCCGTTTTTTCGAACTCTGTCACAAATTAACATTTCTAAAACGGATTTTGAAACAATTAGTAATACGCTTGGTAATGGTGGTACAATGGTAGATGAAATATTTCCGTTGTCTCATGATAATCCTCATGTAAAGTAAGCCTCAATTAATTTCTCTAGGTCTGCAACCTCGGGATGTATTATTATTTATTACTTACTTGCCATTCAGACTGAATATATAATAAGCGGTCAGCAGTTGCTTGAATTTGTGAATGAGACTGAGGAAATTAACTACGATGGAAAAAGACAAAGAAATACTGCAGAGACTGAGAAACTGGAGTAGATTATTATTTATTTATTTTATTTATTTAATTATTTATAATTCATTGGTTACAATTGAACTACAACTGTAAATGTTTGCTGTTAGTTTTTCTAAAAATTAAACCGAATCCGGATTTATATTAAGGAAATCTCGAAATTTAAGGAAGCTTTTTCAGAGCCAACTCATTTTTTTAAGGGACCCGTGTGTTAAATTGTTTTTCGAAACCGACGGGGAAAACAGATTTAACAGTTTGCTGCTTACTTCACAATACATGCATTCAGTAAGAAAGACACATAAACTAATACGTGCTACAGGCAGGCTTGGGCGTTTCACTTGCCCCACCCACTCCGATCTTTAACAAAAACAAGACCAATCCAGTCCCCATTCACTCTGTTGCTCCTCCCCTGAGTGGGTTGGGTTGGATTGGTGTAGCATACATCCTTACTTAAGCCAGACCAATCCAATCCATCCACTCATCCACATACTCAACCCAATCCCAATCTCAATCTGTCTGACGGATTTGGACACCCCACTTTTCCGTTTTTCATTTAATTCCTTGATTTTTCTTGTTTATTCAATGAGAGTAAAGAGCAAAGTGAAGTGCGAAATTCAAAAAATCCATATTACTCTTTTTTAATAAAGTTAAGCCGGGTAATATAAGTGTTGACACTAGCCGTCAGATGGCAACTGAGAGGCCTAAGTGTCATTCGTTCCTATGGATTTTTTATCACTCCGATCTGTCTGTCTTTCCTTCTCAATGACATCGATCTGTCCTCAAATCTGTCTTTCAGATTTACAAACCGATCCGATCGATCTGTCTAAGTCGGATATTATAACCAACCCACCAATCTGTCAGTCCTCGCCATTTTGTTAACCACTTCAGTCCTAATCTGTCCCAGGGCTCTCCCAAAGACAGATAGGCCCATGCCTGTTCACAACTGGAATATTTATTACTCCATTATCCATTCATAAATATTTAAATATTGATTTAAATATTGATAATTTTTTATGTAATTTCAATTGGGGATGTAGCTCAGTGGTAGAGCGCTTGCTTTGCATGTAAGAGGCCCGGAGTTCAATCCTCCGCATCTCCAAATACTTTTTGGCTTTTTATTTTTAAAATTATTTTTTTAACATTACTTTTCCACTTCAAAATTCATTATTTCTAAAGGTTCTTCTAAACTTCAAAAAACGCAAGTCATTGCTATTCTAAATGAGTAGCTTTCGTGGATATCACTCAGTTTTTGAAAATTATTTATTCTAAATGTATTTAGAATAAATTTAGCTCCACTACCGTCTACATTATACACGTCGGAAAAAGTCAATTAAGATGAACCAACAAAAATATCTACGTTAAAACTTAAGCACGGTGTCAAACTGGAGATGGTAAGATAAGTGTAGTTTTGTTATTGTATTGTATTTTCATTGTCTTCCAATGGTGACCGGAAAGTAAAAGGATTGAACAATGAAGGATTCAAAACCAAGGACACAAAATGTATAAATTCATTAAAATTTAGAGACGCTTAAAGATTCTAGTTTGAAAATTCTTGTCAAAATTTATAGAAAACGGATAAAAGCCTTCACGAATTCTTGCAGATTCTACTCCTTTCTTCGATCAAATACTAAATTCTTCACCATAACAAAAGGTACTCACTCGATACTAACACAAATCAAAACCCCGTAATTGAACACAATATTATTATGTGTGTAATGGTACAAACATATTTTTTACAAAATTTACATACGAACCCCAACCCCCAATTTACTTAAGATTAACCAAGTTACTGACATAATTATTTATTAAATTCTATATTTTTAGCAATGCAGCCCCAGGGCCCTTTAGGACATTAATCCTCAATTTGCCGCAGTAAGCATACAATAAAATTAATTAGTTATAAAAATATTTTTTAACTTACAAATATTTAAAATCAATGACATAATCTCAGTAAGTAATAAGCTTCAATAAGTCTTCTTGTCCCTTGACATCCCCTTCACTCTCTTTCCTCAATTCCTCCATCCCTTTAGCATCATCCCCACCCTCTCTTAACTCTTCCTCCTCACCCTTATCATCCCCATCATCTAGAGCTATCTCTTCCGGGTCAAAGTTCAAACTTGAATCAATTATACTTTTGTCAGTCTCGCAATTAGTAGCAGTATCAGTAGATTCGTTTAGAATTAACCCACCAAGATTCGTTTTATCGATTGAACTTGTTGACACTATCTGCTTGTTGTGGTCCTCCATTTCAAATACTTTCCAAGGGTCCTCCCACATTGAAGGGTGAAGCCAATCACTTATTTCCGAGGTACTTTGTCTCCCACCACGGCCACCACCCCTAGGGCTCTGTGTAAAATACATCAACAAATTTTAATGGGGTTTCTCTACTGTTTTTTCATGACTTGTATTTTTTTCAAAATTATGAAAACCTGAAAACTGCAAAACTCCCTACTTACATGAAATGGACGTGGAGAGTGAAAAGAAGTTCGAGGTGAGATATGCTGTTGATGTCCCCTATTGTTATTAAAATGACCTCGACCCCTTCTACCAAAATTGATGGGTGTGGATGTAGAATTAGGATCCATGGATGGATAAGGAGAGAAACCACGTGGACTATTGTATCTAGGATTATTATGATAACCACCCCCACGATGTCTAGGAGACATGTGGCTCCAATTCCCTCTGCTATTTGGTGAATTCCAATTATTTCCTTCCATTTTAAACACCTTCAACCTTCTTAAACTGTAATTACAAATTACACACACTGCAATCTGCAAATAAATTCATAAAAAAATAGGTTGTTAATTAGTCGATTCATGACATCACATAAATAATTACAAACAACAAATTAACAATTAAACTTGGAGACGTTTACAGTTGACACTTTTGGACACTTGTCTGCAGTCCAGTAGTCAGTAAAAGTTTGGACAGATAAGTCAACGTGAACACCTCGAGTCTCTGAAATTAACAAAAATTATTTCGTGAATCCGTGTTAATATTTAACAATAATTTGATGAAATCAATCAGCAATTGCTAATTACCAATAATCCCTTCTTTAAAAAACCCCAATAATTTCTAACTTAATTTTAATAAGAGTTTTGTTATCTCACTTTGCACTTAATGTTGTTAGATTGTCCTTTAATTGTGATTTGATTTCGTAATTAAACTTGAAGCTCAAGTTCTTTTTAATGTTTTTAGAACAAAATCTACCTCTTGGTATTCAAGTTCAGTGCATTCCCGCGTACAGTCACAGCATTGTGAGTTTTGTTTAAGCATAGAGCATAGGGGTCCCTTGCCACATCCAAATGAGCCCACAACTAAACAACGACAGTTTTCAGGAATTTCATCCATACCTTTTTATTCGTAACGAACAAATTTCGAAAAATCAAAAAATAAAACGGAGAAAACATGATCAGTGTTTTTTTATTTGATCCTCTCATCCCATCATTTGGTATTGAAGGCGAACAAGAGGCTTTGAGTTTTCAAAAAGATACAAATTAATTTTTAGGGAATAATAATTTCAGAAAACTGATAAAACTTTTTCATTTTTTTCAATTTGTCAAAATAAATTTCCTGCAGAAAGTATAAAACTATGAAAAATGCCTGATCTAGTTGTACATAACGCTTAACCGTTTACATTGATGTGATATACCAACTTGCCAAAACACACGGGCAGTTTTGGTTTAATTCCCTAAATAATGCTTAGCTAGTGACCCCTGAGGAATCTTTCCAGTGGCTTATTTCAAGGATAATAGCGCAATAATGGCCCTCAAACGATAGAGAACATGAAATCCTATGAAATTTTATGGGGAAAAAATCATGAAATATTACGCCATTTTTGTTTTTCAATCGCGATCTTTATTAAAATTATTATAATTACACTATTACATACTTAACTTATTTCTTATTATTATGATATCATTAAAATACTGTCTCTACAACTATTCTTTTATATTTATTTACTCTAAATTAGCATCATGATGGTAAAATATTTAAGTCCATAATTCTGTTCGTCAATTGGAGTTCCGGAATCGTCAATGGTGTTAAGGGCCCCTTCCCTTCACAAGACCCACTTATTTCGCATTTTGGGCATAAAGCAAGTACAGGCATTTTTCCGTAGGACATGGGCATTTTACAACCCTACTTACGATGGAGCTGCAGTCCCTTATCATTCTAAAAAAACACCTTAATTAAAATCATGCGGCGATTGGAAAGAAAATGAAGAACAAAGGCTCAAATACAGACTGTTACTTACTTGAATTCATCCACATGTTTTTTCAAAATTTCCAAGTGTTTATTGTTCTTGGACAAGAAGATAAGCCACTGGTTGTAAACCTCAGTATCAGTAGGATCTGTGGCGTTGTAGTCTTGTGTCTCGAACCATTTATAACATTTTAGACACTCCATTTTCTTGTAATGCCACTCCGTGTTACTAAAATTGAAAAGATAATAGTTTAATAAGTTATGGAAAAATCCTATTCAAAAACTTTTAAGCCTAAAACAATTATTACGAAAAAAGTTTTTACAAATGAAAAACTTACATTACTGTGACTTCGCAACTTCTCTCGTAATTTTTGCAGAAGGGGCAAATGAAGAACTTTGGGAGTGAGAGGCACTTAGGTTTAGGTTTAACCAAGGGATTCATCCTTCGAATTGTCTTTCCCATCTTCAAAATTTTAATTAACTGCTTATTTCAGGTGAAGGATGTTGCTTAGAGTTCGTCTCGTTTGCAAGTGATTGTCATTTCATGTTCACTAGGTCTTTAAATACTACTCCAGTTTAGTAGAAAGGTGCAAAAATTAACATGTCTTGTTAATAAGGGACTGTCTTATAATGCCCATGTGGAGGTGTAGAGAGCCAAGGCTATAAGGCTCCTGCTTTCCCAAAATATCCCTATTCTTATATTCTATTCAAATAATGCATAGTGGAAGGAACCCAAAAACCGGAAATGGTAGTGTGGAGTGGAGGGCAGTCAAGGGTTACTAGAATATCCGAATCATCATCATTCTGTCACCTATCACAGTCTTACAGTTACAGGTAATAAACCTAAAAGACAATTCTATTCTTGTGAAGACAATAAATCTTAGCTGAGACCCATTCCGATTTAGACAGATTTATTAGGGATATTGACAAAACCTACAACTAAGGTTATAGTATTACTTATGATGCATTTACTTCATACTTACAATTAGTTGAATGTGTATTGTCCAACTCTCACCAACATCATTTAATATACAAGAAACTAACATGCAAAAAAGAACCTTAGCAGCCCTTGAAGAAATGTCTCATTGTTTTAGCCCGAGCCTAGGACTTATGAACCCGACATGTCGGTTTGTTCGTGTCCGGCCTACTGCCACTCTGGCCCACTGCCACCTCATACAAACGTTGACCACCCCCACCTAAAAGAGTTATCAAAATCAGTAAGGGATGACTATGTAAAACAAAAAAGGTCTAGTAAACTTGGCCCCTTCGCTTCCCCCCCCCATCTCACACGCGCACGCCCCTATTTCAAACAACGATGCAACTTACAAGGCTAGTTGCATCGTTGGCAATCAGGGGACGTCCATAAATTATGGGGCCTCAGAATTAGAAGGTGAAAGGGGTGGTCTTTATGTAATGCCGTTATATAATGTGAAATTTGAAACTACCGTTTCGAATATTTGAAGTGGCAGTTGCCCAGGTGGGAGTAGGCCTAGAACCCGGTTTGTTTGTCCGTCTGTCTGACGATAACTCAAGAATGCTTAAACCGATTTAGATGAGATTTTGACCACACCTATATTTAGCCAAATTAGGAACCGAGTTCGGGGATGGGCTGCCGAGTCAAGTGGTTGGCCCGTGGGGGGGGGGGGCTAAACCCCCACCGGTCATGTAATTTACACCATTTTTTCAAAATGGTCATAGAAAGCTGAAATTTGGCATGGGGGTACAAATAGCTAATTTAAATGAAATCTTAACCCAAATTTCATTTTCTTGTGGTTTGAATGACCCAACAGGGTGACCCCCACTGGTTTTTGAAATTCAACTTAGAAAGCTGAAATTTTGCATAGGGGCTAAAAATAGCAAATGTACATTCAATCTAAAGCCAAATTTCAATTTTTTGTGGTTTGAATGACCCTACAGGGTGACCCCGACGGGTGTTTCAAAGTCAACCGAAAAAGATGAAATTTGGCATGCGGGTTACACTTACAAATTGCAAGGTTACATGAAATCCGAAGCCAAATTTTATTTTTTGTGACCTACATAAAAGTCTTTATGCCTAGGCTCGGGCTAAATCAAGTTGCACTGGGAAGTTTTTGTGATTTGATTGATCCTACACAGGGGGCAGGGTACGCTACCCCGAGTTTTTTGGGTCGGGGTTTTTTAGGTTTAATTCAATTTAAAGCTTTAGGAATCAAAATTTTCGCAAACCGTCAATCTCAATGTTTTTGTCTCATTGAGATACACCATAGTTTGCATTTATGCCCTTAAAAAGATGAAAAAACACTTATAGACTTTTGCTTGACATAGAGTCCACTTCTATGACCCTTAGTTGAAAAACCCAAAAAACCCAAAAAACCCTGGGTAGTTGGGTTTTTTACTAAAAAACCCCGGGTTTGTCGTACACTGACAGGGGGACCCTCACTGCTTTTCAAAAGTCAATGTAGAAAGCTGAAATTTGCATGGGGGCTACAAATAGGAAATTTACATGAAATCTTAAGCCTTATTTCATTTTTTTTGTGATTTCAATGTTTAGTTTAGTTTAGTTTCAACTTTATTGTCTTTCCAGATTCATTACACGTCATGTTCTTCTATCCGTGGCATTTTATACATAAACAACTTTACTTTAACCTATAATGCCCCCACAGGGTGACCCCCACTGTTTTCGACAGTCAATGTAGAAAGCTGAAATCTGGTAAGGCGGTTACGAATAGTAGCGTTACATAAAATCTGAAGCGAAATTTTATTTTGTTTTGATTTCAATGACCCTTGTTGGTCACCCCTACCGGTTTTTAAAAGTTGTCACAGTAAGGTGCAATTTTCCATGGGTGTTACAAATACGCATACTAGATGAAATTTGAAATAAATTTCTGAATAAACCTGGCCCGGGCTAAATCAAGTTGCACAAGGAAGTTTTTTATTTGATCCTCTGATCTCTCATCCCATCATTTGGTATTGAAGATGAACAAGAGGTTTTGAGTTTTCAAAAAGCCATAAATTAATCTTTTAGGGAATGATAATTTCACAAAACTGATAAAAAGGAGTTTTTCATTTTTTCAATTTGTCAAAGTAAATTTCCTGCAGAAACTATGAAATATGCCTGATCCAGTTGTACATAACGTTAAACCGTTTACATTGATGTAATATACCAACCTGCCAAAACACACGCAGCCCTAAATAATGCTCAGCTAATGATCCCTGAGGAATCTTTTCAGTGGCTTATTTCAAGGATAACTGCGCAATAATGGCCCTCAAAAGATAGAGAACATGAAATCCTATGAAATTTTATCGGGAAAAAATCATAAAATACGACGACCTTATTGTTTTTCAATCGCGATCTTTACTAAAATTATTATTATTACAATATTACACTTATTTCTTATTATTATAAATATCATTAAAATATGGGATATATATTAGGGACCCAACCAATTAATGAAAAGTCCAACCAAAATTAATGAAAATGAAATTAATGAATTTA
>JAQGBU010002299.1:0-10059 GCA_034698605.1 Isotoma decorata | reverse complement strand
AATACTTTTCCTCTCACTTCTACTATCAAAGTCTAAACTGCAACTGTCTCCACTCTCAACGCTTTTACTGTGTATTCAATGCATGCAGAAAAGAAATAGGTGTATCAAAAGCTTGGTTAGATTGCCAGATAATTGATATTATTAGAATAAGTAGAGGAATTTAGCTTTAAAACACCTCTATGAAATCGGTTAAAAAATTTAAATTACAATAAATAAATTTAATATCTAGGGATTGTTTGGAATATTTCTGTAACACTATAATTTCAATTTGGTCCTACTTTCTTAAGCCGAGCTTTACGTTAAAAAATTATGAAAGCATTAATTTTTAGAGCTATGTTTACGTGTTTTAGTGAGATGTTCATGAAATCTATAGATTTCATTATAACTACATCCTGATTAGATTCCACCTTTACAATCAATACCGATACTTTTTTAGAAATCCTATTACATACTATCGTTTTTAAGGCAAGTGAGTTTTCTAGCTAAGAAGCCGGCGTAGATATTACAACAAATGGAAATGTTTGGTTTTGTTAACAGTTTGGCACAGATAATTATATTTAAGGCAACATCGTTTTATTTTTATTGCATCAATGAAAATCCTAAAATTCTCTAAATGACAGTCAAATCAAAACAATAAAAATATCCATACAAAATAAACTAGACTAATAAAGCTAATTACAGTCCACTCCCAACCAACAAATCCTTTTTTCTTCTACGCTTCTCACTCCTCCCCTCCATTTCTTCAAAATCTTCCACAAACAATTCCTTAAGTAAAGTATATTTTCCACAGATACGGTCTAAATCATTTAAGGAAACCCTCATATTGTCGAATGCGATTCCAACATTTTTGCCATTATCGAAATTTGTTATCAATGGTACTTTGGCGTATCTCTGACTAAAATGTGTTAACACTGTATATTTAGCTCCCATCTTCATACCAGCTTCAATCGCCTCACTAACAGTCGAATGCATTTTAATCACTGCTTCTGCTTTCAATTCGTCTTCCATGGTGGCTTCGTGAATTAAAACTGTGCTATCTTTTCCTAATTCAACTAATTTTTCACAGGGCATTGTGTCTCCCGAATATGTCAATTTGTGAGTTTCGTTGAATTTCACAGCCACGCCGAATGCATTAGGACAATGCTTTACGTGACATGTTGAAATCTTCATATCTTGTACAGTCTTTTCTTCCTGAAGAAACGAATCGCATGGTAATAAAGTATAGCTGATGTCTTCGAAAAAGTTTGAATAAGATTTCAGCCACGATTCAATCTGTTTTGGTGCGATTAAAGTAACCTCTTTGCACACCTTAAGCAAACTAATCAAACCCAAATGGTGGTCAGCATGTAAATGTGAAATATAGATTGTTTTCAAACTGCTTAGAATGCCATCAAGTTCTTTCATGCCAAAAACTCTGCTTAGTTGGATCAAAGTTCCTTCACCGCAATCGAATAGAATCGAGTTGTTTTCATTGACTTGGAGAAGAAACGAAGATACATTTCGGGTTTTGTTTGGGATTGAGGATCCTGTCCCAAGGAATGTTAAGACTGGGTAGCTCACGTTGTTGTTGTTGGTCTTTTGGTTTACCAAACTTTGAACCAACTCTGGATCAAGCTCTTCTATGTATTCAGCTTTTTTTAGTTTCACCATTTGGGAGCTGTAAAATGAACGACATAATCACATAAATATCACGGTACAATCAACTTTCAATTTAAGGCCGTTTTTGATAAGTTTTTACCAGTCAAGAATAGCTTCGGGTCTTAAACAAAACTTCATCATAGTTTGACCAACAATAAGTCTAGCATCTACGTCTTGGAGCGAGTCTGGCTTTTTCAGTAACATTTCTTCATTTAAATCAACTCCTTCTTCAACTTCCTTCAAATCAGGAAAAAGTCCCCCATCAATCAAATTTAGTTTGGTTTGCAATCGATGAACGGCTTCAGAGCCCAGTCCTTTGTTACTAGATGCGCTATTAAGTATCAAGTGTTGAACATTGAAGCCAAATGACTCCATCCATCGCTTATACTCCCCATTTTCCATGACCTTCAATGGTGTGAAGTGTATTAGCAAAACCAGATTGGTCTTCGCTGACTTCAACTCTTCATTATTTATTAGAGACTTCAAATGGGACTCAGTTGGACAGTCAATTATCAAAAACTTCGGTCCAGGACAGTCAGGACTTCGAACAGAATCCGCCTTCACAACATTACCATTCGGTAGTGTGATATCTTCGCCTGCCTTTAATCTTCCTAAAAGTGGACCAGGGGGGACCCCAAATTCTACGCATTTGTCTATTAGTAATGTTCCTTCTTTTTTACGGGGTTGTACAATATAGCAGATTGACGCAGTAGATGTATCTGTTAGGTCTTCAGTACTGGAAATAACGTTAATCATTTTTTGACCATGTTTTTTCCGGTAGTTTTCATAGTAATCTGTATCGTCGTCTTCTATAGGTGACCTTCTGCTTGGTTTTGCTTGATCGGCATCATTTTCGTCATCCGATTTCACAATCGGAACATAATTGATTTCAACTACATGGTCGGAATAATTATTACTTGATTTTTCGGCATTTACTGTCTTAATATTTAAATCTTTAAGGATTACGAAACGGCGGGTGGAGGTGAAGAGATTTTCCTGGAAAAATACGTAATTTCAGGTCATTAACTGTGACTTTGAGTGCTTCAAGTCCTCAAAAATCTGACTTCCTAATTATTACGTAATACAATATTATAAATGATCATACAATTCCCTTGGGTCCATGGACCGTAAGCGTATCAATGCCAATATCTTGAATGGTCAAAGCAACACCGGGTAATCCACCTAGCATCTCCCATTTGTTTTTTGTCACAAAAATATGTTCAAGCTTAGCTAATTTTGTCTTATGTTCATGTGCAAGGCGTTGTGTGCCTTCTCCGCAGTTGAATAGATATCTAAAAATAAAAAAGTTATTATCAGCTTAAAAACCCATAATATAATGTTATTAATTCCCCTGCACTATATTATAACTGAAGTTTAACCTGTTGATTTAAAATAATTTGTACCTTGTCTGATCCGTGAAAAGATACACAGCAGGAGAACTGTTGCATCCTCCACTGCCCAAAACTTGCAGATTTATAATCCCTGCTGGGTAGCTTTTGCCCGATGCCATCGCGTTTTTCAACCTTCTTGCAGCTTTGAGTACAGGTAAATTTGGTTTTTCTTTGGGCATTTCTAACAGCAATTTTCTTATATTTTGTTTACTAGAGTAACTACGAACATTTCTTGCTAGTAAGCTTAATGTCATTCAGACCAGTCTGTGTGAAATGGAGAAAACGAAAACCAATTAATGTTTTAACTTGCTGATTTTGCAAAAATGACCTCTCCCCTGGGTGACACATTTTCAGGGATTATTTGAGCTATAAATGCCGTCACATTATTTTCTTTTAAATAATTTAGTCTATCTAGTTGAACAAAAAGTTCTGATAAACGCTGGATAGAAGATTGCATTTTTATAACTGCCAGGATTATGTTATGTGTTTTTAGTTTCCTTTCGTGCTGAAATATCAGATACAATACAATATAATGACACATGAAAAATACACAATTAAAAAAGCTTAAATTAAAAAAATATTTTAGAAATTTTACCACACCTCTTCATTCATTTCCCGAATTTTGTCTGCCATCAAGTCATCTCCAAGGCTTTCCAAATACCCACTCAATTGATCACAACTAACATCCCCTTTCAAACCCCCAAAAACAACTTCACTCAAAGCCCTATGGTAAACTTTCGACACCTCAGACTTAACACTCGGCTTGAAAAAATCCTTTCCTTTTCTCTGACATGCTAATCTGAATAAGTATAAGCTTATAAAGCCAATATCACTACCAATATTTTCTTTATACGACTGCGACATTGGAAAATCTTTCATGTCCATTTTGTGATAACAGCAAGAAATAATTCCCAAAAAATTGTACTCATCTTGCACAAATGTACGTAAAGTATTTGGAGTTAGAGATCCACATGAGTGAAGGCCTATTAATGCTGTCTTATTTGATTTCAGACGTTTCAATTCCGATTTTATATTTGAATCGGTTAGTTTCAAATTTACAAATGTTAGGTTTTTGTTTGGGTGGGTTTTCTCTGTCATATTTTGTTGTTGTTCTATCGCAAATGTTTGAATATGAGGGTGTTCTTGGGATATTTTGGTACTCAAGTAGCCCTAAATGTTTAAAAAAAGAAAAGATTAGGACTATGATGACAAAATTACAAGCAATTGGATGATATTTATTATTATTAACGATTACCAGTCCAGCTCCAATGTCAATAAAACAGTCCACACTTGAGGCAATGTAATTGTTGATAAACTCGTAAAAATACTCAACTTCAGCATACTTCTTTTGACTCCATTTCTTTGGTCGATTTTTTGTCAGGTTTAGGTTTGGTAGGTTATAAGTCGTTATAAACGATTCGCCTTGGGTTGTTAGGATTTTTGCTGTTTCGAAAAATTGTTGTAGTTGCGGCTACGAATAAAAATATACATATATGAACAAAACAAAGTGATAACCAAAATAAAATAATCAATAATTAACATGTTAAAAAAAGACTTACACAATCTAAAACTGAATCGACATCGAATTCCCGAATGCAATTTCGAAAAGCCAATAAATAGTCCACGGGTATTTTTTCCTGCAGAATGTGGTCGAACAATAGGGTCATTTTGAAATTGTAAGCCCATTCATATTCCCGAAGAAATTTTACCGTTTCACCAGCCCAATTATTTTCCCTTTCCATGATTGATGACTGGTGACTGGGCTGTGGATTGACGTATGATGATGTCTTTTAACAGTACAGTATATTATTATATATTATTATTTAATTTTTTTTAAATTCTCTGCTATGCTAAATATATTTACAAAAGAGTTAATTAATATGCTTATAACAGTTTATCAAGTCAGTTCACTTCACAGTTCATGTGTCATGAAACAACTCATACACAGATCATATATAGACTATGTAGACATGTGACATGTCACACAGGGGGCAGGGGAGAGGTCACCAAATAATTAAAAAATAAAATATTGTACATTATATTATATCATAGTGCATAGATAGATAATAGATAATCATAAACACTAATTTAAAAACGTAATTAAATTAATTACCTCTTAATCGCGTGATGTTTTCCTTGGAAAGAAATAAACAAAAAACAAAAATACAAAACCTAAGTCTTACAAGAAATTCAGTTTTTTTTTTACATTAAAACTTTTCTTCTTGTTTTGAATTAAAATACAAAATATTAACTTTAATTTTGATGAATATTTTGAAGAAACAGAGGAAATCAAGACCGCATTTCACGGTTTAATATTTTTGATCTGATGACACAAATGCCCTCGTTTGCTTGCTCTACAACAACGTGTAGTGTTGAACACACCGGTCTTATTTTTCACACCAAATTCATTGGCTTCTTGTCTCATTTGGACTTTTACCATGAAATGAAATGGGATTACAAGAAAAAAGTAAAGCAAATTACTTAAGATTGTTAAGATTAAAATTGTATAATAAATTGGTAAATTACTAGGGCTTTGATTTAAATTCAACTTTTAAACCTTTTGACGAAAGAAGCTGAAAGGCTTTTAAAACTTTGGAAATCAATTGGTATAATTGCGAGAATTCTGAAACCTCCGTTTTTATTTTTGCATACTTTGTTTTAGGGTTCTTAGCGTTTTTTGGGTACTGTGCATTTTTTGACATTTGTTTTTTGTACTAATGATTATTTTATTTCTTCATTTTCGGTCTTTTCATTACAAATAAAAATGAAAGAGAACGACCGTAATGTTTTAGGTGAGACGTGGAAGGTGCAATCAAAGAAATATATCCTACCACTACAACATGCAATCAAATGTAGTGGAATGAAATAAAGCCAAAGCTTTTGCATTGAAAACCTTTTGCTACGTTTTGTTACTGTAAGCTTTTGCCTCGCCTTAGAATGTGTATGAATTTTAGATAGTTGTCTTGTAACTCTGAACTGAACCGACTTCACAATAGTTGGTATTGTTAATTAATCTAAAAAACAGATTAAAATTATCATATAATACAATGATTAGTTTGCTTTGTAGAATTGTTTGATTTTCGAAAAAAAACCCAGATAAACTGGATATTTGAAAATTAAAACGGGTATTTTGGGGTACATAAGCGGTTATAAATAAAGCTGTTTTCAAGGTGGAGATTTTAACCCAAGCCCTATTAATTGCACACCGATTTAACAGAAATTAACGAACATGTATGCAATTTATGAACTATCCTAAACTTTCATTTTCTCTGGATAGGTCCTTGTGATAAGGTGTTCTTCAATTCAAAATTCAATGTGCCAAGGCAAGGAAAAAAAAATTCTTCCTGACTTCGGATTCCGTTAGACAGATACGAGAACGTTAATTATGGTCATGAAATGTTTGTTAATAGCACAAGAAAAATTATTTGGAATGCAGTTCGACATCATTAAGCTTAAAAATTATTGTACAACATCGTAGAAATGTTCTTTTCATGAATAGTTTAAATGCATCTATGCATTATTTCCTGTAACAATTATTAATAATTATTGTATTTTGTAATTGATGGCAAAAATCCTTCAGACAAAATTAATGATTATTTATTACTTGGACGAATCAGCCTAAAAGTCTTTGAGATTTTGAGATTTCATGCGATTAGATTAGATTAATCAAAAACTATAAGTATTTCCGAGATGTTTTGAAATTATGTTTTGAAAAGGGATTCAGGGAGCCCAAGGCTAACAAGATGAAAACTATGCAAGTATGTTTGTAAAAAAATTTCTATTCAGTTCTAATTTCCTCTCTAATATTCAATGTGGGCTAATAATAGCTGTTGCTACTAAATCCAATCATTTCATGCTAGAAATACTTGCAAATCCAACACTTCTTCAATAAGTTTCGGAAGTTTATAATTCTGAGGTGTGATTATGTGATGACGATTCTGTTTTTATGCAATAATGCTCTCATAACTTTATATAATTTTCCAAGTCTTAAACAAGATTAATAATTATTGTTCCTACAATACTGTCAACTCTGTATGACTCGTTTTAATCAAAAAAAATATGTGTGGTAAATAAAAGACATTTCATGTCAAAGTTTGATAAACTCTGAATTCTTTAGTTCTGCTAGTAAAATATCTGTTAACCTTTTGCCATCATTTTTCGTTAGGCAGATTATTAGTTTAATTGCAAAATACACTGAGGGCTGCGATAGCGAAAGTGATTTTATTGCTGAACTGTCAATAAATGCTCTTACATTTGGTAATTTTTTCTGCCTTAATGAACTAAAGAAACAAAGATGCCTTTTGTTTATTTGTAAGTAATTTTTTGAGTGTTTTTAAAAACTTTGAAATTTTGAATGGTAAGCCTTCAGCTGGCTGAATTTTAAAATATTACAACGCTGGTTTGCAAAAGTGGCCATAAATAGGAAAAAATCATTGTTAAAAAATGTAAATTTCTAACCATGAATATAAAGCCGTCAATTCAACGTAGCAATTTTCAATTATCCCAGCAGTTCAAGCTGACTCCTTATTTATAAATACATTTTTTCGTTATGAATTTTACCTTCCTGACTCGACGATGCATTTGCTTTATATTTATTTGATTACTTGAAAATTTCATGAAATTACGTTGATGCGATTCAAAGTTCAAAGTTTAATCAAAAATTCTATTTGTGCTAACTGAGGCAAAGTTCCTGTAATATATAAAAAGAATTTTAACTCATTTCATCAAAACTTTCATAAACTTTCATTCTCCAACAATCACTTGGACGTTCACTAAACTGTGTACAAATTATTTGAGTTTTTATCAACTAAAGCACAAAAAACGTTGTCATAATGGATGTAGGACTGGGATCCCTCATAAGAGCCATTGCTTATGGGATTATAATTATATGCAACAAACAAAATCATCCGTAAGATTTTGCTTCTTTCAATTCTTTAAAACGCTGACAACTTTTTCAGAGAACAACTGCTTTTTTGAAAAACCATCTTGAATGTTTTATTTTCGAGATAATGAATGATAAAAATAATTATTATTCTGTCTTGCAGTTCAAGTGGAGACGGATCCTCTTCGGTTGAAATAATAGGATTGAGAGTAAGTTTCTTTTTAAAATTTTATACCATGCTATTGATATGTTTCTGAAAAAAATTACTAGCCTTTTATCTTGAGAAGAATATATTTCATATTTAGAAAACTTGATTTTTAACTTAAAAGTACTTATTATCGTTTAGACAATTTCCGTTGCATTTACACAAAACTATCTAGTACCTGTTTGAATATCTTTTAATTCTTATAAATAAAATTTATAGTATAATGTGACTATGGTATAATTATTGTTAATAGAAATCTCCAATTCTACCTCATTGCAATTGTACCAGAGAGCACAAACCTGTTTGCGGATCTGACGGAATAACATATTTAAACGAATGCTGGCTCAACTGTTTTAAATGGAAAGATCCAAGTAGGTTTTGAATCAAATCTAAAGTATTTCCTACAAAGATGACATTTCAAAGGAATTAATTCCTTATGTTTTATAATATTTGTTTTTACGAAACTTCGTGTAATAAAATTTTATTTTTAACAAATAATTATCTTTCATATTTAGCCCTTCATGTTGCTCATCAAGGAGTATGCCTTACAGGCGTGTGTACTAAAGAAAGAAATCCAGTTTGTGGTACTGATGGTCAAACTTACTCCAATATTTGCCTTTTGGATTCTGTACTGCAGCAAGACAAAGGTCTGAGATTTTAAATGTAATCGATTTAACTATGATTTGTCACAACTATTTTCGGAATGAATACTAAACCTTTTGTTTACTTTTTATTTCGTCGTTTTTAGCTGTAACCTTAGCCCATTGTGGTGAATGTGACTTACCAGACAACTCTCAAAGCCAAGTAAGATAAATGTCCATCAATACTGAAAATTTTTCATCGTATCAGTATTTTTCGGCTAAATAAATAAACTTAACATTTAATCATCAGAGCGTTTTGATGTCTACAGTAATATTTCATTGTAGGTTCACCAAGCCTCTTCAGGGTCCCATTCATCAAATGTAAGAAATCCTCAATCATGTGCTTGTACTTTGGAGTATAAACCCGTTTGCGGTTCTGATGGCCAAACTTACGGAAATCTCTGCGGGTTGGATTGCGCAAGGAACGAAAATCCAGGTAAAATTTGCCAGTCCTTTAAAGTCAGCCTTATCGAAATTTAAAAAGATGTTCCGTATTGATCTGTTTTTGTATGTGCTTAGGCCTCCGAGCTGTCAGTTGCGGGGAATGCTATCAAGTAACCGGTGGAAGACCAATCGGAAATTGAACTTAACATGCAATCACGAAAAAGAGAACAAAGACAAGTACGCAACAACAATATCAAAGCTTTCAACCAGCAAAAAAAGAAAAAAAATGAGCATTATTTGGCACTATCTAATCTTTGAATCTTCAATATAGCTATACTTAATTATTAATGTAGCATTAGCATGACATCCAGCTTATCAGACAAGAAAATCAAAAATGTGAATTTAAATTTAAAACTAATAAGTTTCAGTTGTTTGAATTCGAAAACCAAGAACTCTTAGCATGCCCAAGTGATTTGCAGAGAAAAAATTATTATTTTATGAATGCCTGCTTCGAATTCATTTAGGTTTCTTGATTAATAAACTTTGTAGCTTAAATTAAACAGAGCATTAATCTTTTTGTAAGCAAGTTCAATGGCAAATAAATATTATGTCTCTTGAACATTTTATAAAATGAATAAATTATTGAGCACATAATACCATCCCTTTCTCACTAACTTGATGTCCCTAAATGTAGGACCTTTGTTAAATCTGTTATGGGTTAAAACATAATTTGTAAACCTTGTTACACCTTTCATTGTTTTAATAACCAATTTGGTTTGCAGGTAAAAATAGGCTAGGCATGTGGGGACTTTTCCAAAAGAAGGAGTGGTTTCATGAAACATGCTTTTTACGGTAGGAATTTATTTACGATTAGGTTACAATCCACGGGTTCTAAGTCGAGGTCAAAGATGTAGGTAT
>JAQGBU010002298.1:0-10062 GCA_034698605.1 Isotoma decorata | reverse complement strand
GTCTGGTTGGGGGGGGGACCCTGCGCGTCAGGGTCGAAAACCACCCTGCCAAGCACAAAAGAGGTGGGAATGTATGATTAAACCTAATTTATATTTTGCCAAATACAATTGTCAATATTAATAACAATAGAGATAAAGATCCCTTGGTTGTCATTCTATTGAACCTTGATCACTACTAAGGTTTCGGGTCTTTCGGGGAAAGAGCGTAATCGTTTATCCTTAAAGAATCTTTAAAATGTTTTGGCAAAGTACATTCGGCAAAGTGGCGGTTTGATATTTGTTCTTCCAACAAGATTGTGTTTGATAATTGTAAGTTATCTGGAGCTATCGATTCTTAAGTCCCAAAAAACCAAAATAATTACAATGGTATATAATAAGAAGATCTATCATTTGATAAAACTTAATTAACAGCAGGAAAGCCTCTTTTGATAGTAGTAGCGCGTCTAACTCATGAACCCAAAGGTCGAGGGTTCGAATCCTACCTCTCTATCTATTTGTTTGTTAATTTTAATTTACTCGTCTCGATGCGTTACTGAAATGTATCCTTGTCTTCTTTATTTAATGAAGGCATACTATACTGGCTTAAAGTGGGGTACTTTTATCGCTGTGCGCTGTGTCATTTCTGTTTTCAATATTAATTTTGTCTATGATTTTCCAAGTGTGCCAGGGCCACTCTTGGGCCCTTAGTTTCGCCACTGGGGGTAGGGCATTCATTAAAATAGAAACATTTCAGAAAAAAGTGCAAAATGGGACTTTGAGCTTCGATTTTTATATTACTTGTTTACAACCATGAATTGAGTTAGCGTAAGCTACTAACTAGGAAAAACATAATAAGCATATGGCCATTTATTGTATTTAATGTGCTTTGTGTTGATTTTGTTGTATTATTGTGTAGGTCATTTATCCAAAATCAATGCGAAGAGACCAGGAGCACAACTACTTAGAGAGAGGTTTGCCTCGGATGAGTTAACAGAAGAAAGTCTTACAAGTCTCATGCACGAATACATTAAGTAAGTCAAAAATAATATTAAAAGAACTTCTTTTACTCATCTTGCCCTTAAAATATTCAAAAGCCTGAAGAGTGAAAAATATCTTTTGAAGTATTTTTTAAGCCTACGACTTAAAGAACAGATCATTTAATTTGTTTTAACTTGGAACAGATCAGTTGGAGATGGACAGCACAAAGAAGCAGGCTGGCCGAACAGTGCTTATGCCGTATCTAAAATAGGAGTATGTGCCTTAACAAGAATTCAAAAAAGAGAGATCGAAAAAAGTCACCCAGGTCAAGGGATTATTATAAACAGTGTTCATCCCGGCTGGGTTAAAAGTGATATGACTGGAGGAAAAGGACTTTATACCCCTGAAGAAGGGGCTGTAGCACCAACATGGGCTGCTCTTCTACCCCTCCTGGGCACAAGTGAAACTCCTAATGGATCATTTATATGGCGGGATATGACCGTGGTGGACTGGGTTAATGGTCCTTTACCAACTACAATGTAAAACTAACATTGTTCACAAGGTAGGTATGAGCGTACGAGGTGTGTTTGTCTGTATGTATACTAGAAAGCATAAGAAATCCAAGACAAAAGCTCGGATCTTTTCTTGCCCATTTAATCATACGCGTAAAGGAAGCCCTTCTTGTTTCTAGCACGGAAGTTGAAGGCATCCTTATTGAAGGGGAACTTGTTACAGGAAACGTTGGTGATGGCACTCGTCGGTTTTTTGTGTAGGGGCTTGCTAATTGCGAAACGCAACCAACCCATTCATTCCGTCCACCAAAGCATCTCGATGGGAGTATTAATGTATTATGGGTATAATATAGCATAGCTTATTAGTTGAAGGTCATATCGTCTGTGGGGTTTCGCCAGGTTCGCATAAACCAGCTTTCTTTTTTTGACAGCAGAAACACATCTACTGTTGACGGTGCAGATTACAATTGGCATGATACCCAATACTCTTTTTTATGATTGTAGTTGATGCTACTTTTGAAATTCTCCGAAAGATTTACAGAGATCCTTACGAGTCGTGTGTTGGGATGAATATTTTTCGGACTGTTGTGGCTGTGTGTTTAGAAATCATTTAATTTCTTTAGCATTGGGTTTTTCTTTAAAATTTTATTATTGTATAAATGCGTCAGAAAATTTCGCTTAAAATGTGGTCGATTCGTAAGAAGAACAGAGTTTGGTTCTGATATATTGTATAAATCTTTTGTATTGTATTAGCCATAAGAAATGTTTCAAGCCTGTATGGAAAGCTTCCACATAATTATTTATGAGCGCAAACTGAAAAATGTGATTACAAGACAATTTTGAGCATTGTATTTTTTGAAGTTTTCTGTGAGGACGATTTCTTTGACGGATAAGGTGAAATATTTTCATTTCTTGAGCTTTGAATTTTTCTGTGTGCAAAATGGAAATCTGTAAATAAGAAGTTTTCATTGTCTTGGGCTTTTTAGATGAGAATTTTTCAGAATGAGGTGTGAGAATTTTTGCACGTGAAAAATGTACCATAATAATGTATGTATATTATTAGCGGTGATCTGTTTTGAGAGTAAGAAATAGGAGATTCTTATGGGACCTTAGATTCTGGAGTATCTGCAGAGTTTTTTCTTGAACATAAGATTTCCGATTTTCGTATTAAACTTAGATTACCAATAAAATTATGTCACGAGAAACACTTATAGCAATAATGAATTTATTGAAAAGATTTTTTAAACCATATGATTATACCATATTATATGGAACCAAAAATGGTTTCTTGCATGCTTTGCAAGTCCATATTTTTCGGACTTCAAAATGTGTTTCTTTAAGTGTCCTAATTGCGTTCCCTCGAGAACGTTTTCTTGCATATTTCACATTTAAATGTGCAAGCGCTTGGTTTCCGCAGGCTGTTGTGAATGTTGTTGAGATATTCGTTTACCTCTTGTTTCAAATTCTGTTATGAAAAACTGGCTAGGTGCAAAATGAATGCATTAAATGCTTTAAAGACTTGATCTTAACAAGATATCAAGCAACTAAAAGTAAAACTCAACTCCACTGGAACAGTACAACTACTAACTTAAGAAATGCAATGATCTCTACAAGAGAACATTAAAACAAATTAAACATCTAAAACTAAACCATAGAATGATTATGATCATGACAATGATTCATGATCAGTAAGTAAATCGACTCATTTCTGAGTAAAAGATTGTCTAAGGACATAATATTAATTCTGAATCTAACAGTTCCCTTCAATCTTTTATCCTCAGAGCTCTGATTCAGGATCTTGAGGTCTGATCTCTTCTGCAACTACTCCAATTAAGTTATTTTTGCAAAAACAATAAATGGCAAAAACAACCACAATAAGTATCAAAATCAAAAGAATTGTAATAACAATAAATCAAATAATGTTAGTATCAGTCTTCTTCTTTGTTGAAGCTGTATTATCCATGTTGATGTGTGCCAAAATCTCGTCCATGTTAAGTCTCGGCTTCAGGCGCATGTTTGCTTTTAAAGTATACAACGGGTCGATTTCTTTTTGGTGATTTATTTTGTATTCACGAACTCTAAGTAATAATTTCCATTGATCTGGAAGTCAGCTGTTTCTGGTAACACAAACGTCTTATTTGGGCATGGCTGGTCCAACGTCTCTATTGTTATGTTGTTACCGGAACAGTACACGTAATTTTGTTCATGGTATGGCTTTATCTGGACAAAGCTCCATTCGTCATGAGGTTGTCTTGGATCACACCTGTCCAAGCTAAAAAACTTTAGGTAAAGCCGACACTGCTTTACATTCCTGTGAAGGAGATATAATCAAATTAGTATATTTTACATTTCCAGCATAAATGCAATTGTTTTTGTTCGAAATAATAACATTCTCGGGACCCTTGTACGTAATAGTACACTTTTATTTTCGGTTTGATGAAACAAATCGGGCGGGTCAGCTTCTAATAAGTGTAAAGTATAATTTATTAATGGTGTTGAGAAATCAACATGCAACTTTGTTTGGTCATATGAAAGTCTGCATCTTTTTGCTACTGCGAACTTGATAGTACACGCGTCTCCACACTGTAAGCTGATGTTCAAGTAGTCAAGTAGTCCAGTAGTTCAAGAATGGAGCATAGAGCTTATCATCTTGCCATTGTCTTCTTGTTCTTTAATAATATATTTTCCTGTCATCAAACTGGTTGTAATATATGACACTGCATAAATATATCCAGTCTGCTTGTTCTTAAACTGCTCATAATCCTTTTCGTGTTCTTCCAAACGAAGTTGAAAAGCCTTTATGTTATGCTGCAACACCTTAATAGCTTGTTTTGCTAAGTTAAATGCTTTTGCAGTTTCTCCTAATTTCTTGTCTTGTTCATCTATTACTTGTTATAGTGTGTCAATTTGAGACAGCGCAATACTGCTGGTTACAGTACTGGCGGTTCCTAGTCCAATTGAAGCTACTACAGATACAACTATAACTCCTACTAGCATGGAAATAATAGCCCTTTTCTTTCTTCCAGAAACATCTATAAATGAACCTTGTCGGCACATTTCTTCGACTTCTTGTATGAAATATTCATAATAAATTTCTTCACATCTCATCTTTGCTCGTTTTATTTTATGTTCATGCATTTTAGTTAATTAGGATTTTAGTTAGGATTTTACATGGAGTTTTAAACTTGATGTTCAAGTGAAACTCATTGTGCCTTGATGTTATTGGAGCTGTGCTTGCTCTCCAAATAACTAGTTGGTGGTTAAGTGCATCAACTGAATTCAAAGGGTTCATCATTATACCAATGAGTAGAACCAAATGCCATAAGGAACTTATTCCCTTTCTTGAGTAAGATTTCTTGTCATTAGGACCTTTTTCTTTTGTATTATCATCATTTGCCTGTTTTAATGAATTATCTTCATCAGTCTTCCCTTTACCATCTTCATTTCTTTATTCTGTCAATCCAAGCTTTTTAACCATATACTCATGCTTATATCTTATGAGAGGTTTGGTAAGAATGTCGGCATTTTGTTCTTCGGTAGGAATGTATTGAATTGAAATCAATCTATTCATCAAACGTTCTCTTAGATAATGATATCTAACATCAATATTTTTCGTTCTCTTGTGAAACTCAGGGTTGTTCGCAAGTTTAATAGAACTTTGATTATCAACATGAATGACAGCTGAATGATTAGGTCGAATATTTAGCTCTTTCAAGTTATTATTAAGCCAAACCAGTTAACGAGCTGCAGTAGCTAGTGCCCTATATTCGGATTCAGTAGAAAAACATGCTACTACCGGCTGCTTTTGACTTGACCGATTAATTAAGCTTTTTCCTAAAAAAGCATATCCTCCTGTTGACTTACGGTCAATTTTATTTGCAGCAAAATCTGCATCCGAATATCCATTTAAAAAAATAAGATCTTCAGTCCATTGCAAGTACCGTAATATATTTTTTGCTCCTTCCCAATGTTTCTTGTCACATGCATTGGTGAATTGAGCTAGCCTACATACTTTATTTGCAATGTCAGGTCTAGTTAGCCTTGCAAGGAAAAGTAGATCTTTAATCAACTGAGGGATTTTAAATGCCCCATCAGTCTCCGCTGCAAGCATTAAATATTGATTTGGTTGCATTGGAACTGTAAGTGAATTGCATTGAGCCATGTTAAATCTTTCTAAAAGCTCTTGTACATATCTCTTTTGTCTAAGAAAAATGCTTCCATTGCTTTTGAAAATTACTTAAAGTCCAACAAAAGATCTCAATGCAGGCAGGGCAATATTGAAGTTTGACTACAAAAATCCAATAACTTCTTGGATTGCCAGTTTGTCTGGTGAGATAAGCAGAATATCATCCACACAGACAATAAAATAAACAATTGCATTGTTTATATAACCAACGAAAACACAGGGGTCGCTTGTCGTTTCATGTAGTTTATCATCAGTTATAAACTGAGTCAACTTCTGATTCCAGCATCTAGGAGCTTGTTTCAATCCATAGATGCTTTTTTGTAATAAGTCCAGCATCTTTATCAAAACCCTCTGGTTGCTTCATGTACATAGTTTTTTCTATTTCTCCATTAAGAAAAGCAGTTTTGATATCACACTGCACAATGTGATAATTCTTCGAAGCTGTAATAGTAAGCATGAGACGGATTGACTCATACCTACAAACCGAAGCAAAGGTCTCATTATAATCTATTTCAAATTGCTGTCGATAGCCTTTAATGACAAGTCTTCCTTTTACCTTTATATTGACCCGTCTGTGTTTCTTCTAATCTTATAGACCCAGCGATTGTCTAGAATCTTTGTATTCTTGGGGTAGGGTACTAAAGTCCAAGTTTTATTATCCTTGTGACTTTCCATTTCATCTTCCGTTGCCTTTACCCACTTGTTTGCATAAGGAGATAGCATGGCATCCTTGTAATTCTAGCTGAACCAACGGGTCAGGGAGTGCCCTAACAACTATCAACCTGTGTCTTACTCCTAAACCGACAAGAGAAAACCGAAAGTAGGGAGAGTGAATAAGATAATAAAAATGGAAGTAACCAACTTTGAGTTGCAAACCGAAAAGGGCAGCAACGTGCAGCGGAAGGAGAGAACATCGACTTCGTGCAAGACTTGGGTCTACCGGGTTGGAGTTGTCCAATGTCGAAACACGAAAACAACATAAAGGTGTAAGAGTGCAAAGTTCAACACTGTCGAAACGCTAAGACACAAACGAATGGATTCGCAAGAGAAACGAAATGACAACGAAACCACTACTTCAGAGTCACAAGTATGATATGCCCCTAAATGGGTGTGCATGATTAGCTCTAATCGTGTTAAAGTATGATGATTCGAAAATATCTGTGTATGTCAATACTTATGAAATTTTGGGATTTATAATTAGTGTTTTTATTCTAATAATTTACTTCCAGCATAGTAGAGAGAGAGAGTTAGAAGTCCGAGGGTACACTAAATTCGAAAATTATTATAGTTGTTACATAAAGATTAAGCGTTTATATACCTAAAAAGGATGTATACTTATAAGACTGAACTTTTCTCAAACGTTCAGACTGTATCTAAAAGTTCTAACATTAAAAACATTCGATTTAATCCTAAGATTATTTTACATTTTGATCAACCACTTTTTAATGGCTTATTTATTTTTCCTACATTAATTAATTCTTATCTAAAGCAGCATAAGCATTTATATCTTGATTCTTTACTAATAAAAGGAGACCAACTTTGCATAATAGAGACGTTTAGGTTTTATTATATCTAGCTTTTTCTTTTCGCTGTTGGACTTGTAAGTTCCCGCGAGAACCTACAAACACCTTATAGAAAAACCTGTATAACCTACGGGTCAAGAAGTCATTACTTGGCTGGTACGTGACTTCATACCCCTTTTTAAAAATCATTAAATGAAAGCATTATTTATCAAAACATCCTTATAGTTATGATGATGGTTTGTTCATAATTCATGTTGCTAAAAGCCAAAAAGCATCCTAGTGTTACAATATATTATATAAGAGCATTATTTATAGGTTACGGCAGAGCTATACTAATAATTGTCTATTTGATATAGCATTAGTTAACTTATACGTGGTACGAAGTATATAATGTACGCAACTCCAAATTCTACCCAGTAATCACGGATTGTCCTTTCGCTACCAGTAATAACGAACTGAGTCTACTGATCTTGAGTATTAAAACCTGTTTTAATTACAATTGAAACGGATTGAAACCAACCAGAATCCAAATCATTTTGAAATGTTCAGAATATGTTTTTAAAACACTTTAACCGGTTTCTACATCAATTGAAACCTATTTAAAGCAAATAGAATCAAAATCTTTTTACACGGTTCAAAATATGTTTTTAACACACTTTAAGCTATTTTAACCTCAATTGAAACTTGTTGAAGGCAAGTAGAATCAAAATCGTTTTAAACTGTTCAGAATGTTTTCAACACACGTTCACCTCTTTTAACATCAATTGAAACTGACTGAAACTAACTAGAATCAAAAGAATCTTCAGTTGATCAGAATATGTTTTTAACACACTTTGACCTCGTTTTTGAGCCATCCTCATTACGAGGGGAATCATCAGACGACGCGGATGAGATAAAATCCAAGTCCTCATATCTATCTGACGTACCCGTATTAACTACAGGAGCACCTGTAGCCATCTTGTTGGTTGTAGATTGAACGCGAATTGATTTAGTTGGTTTATTGATAAAGGGATTAGTAAACCAACCTGAGCCAGTATTATTATCCTGAAATATTGAAAGATCGGGTCTGGCAAAATTACCAAACCAAGAAGTATTTTCTGGTAACTTTCGTTTAATGGGATTAACTATTAAAGCTTTCGCTTTTTCTTTATCCAATTCAGCAGTCACTCTCGCTAAGATGCTAGCGAAGGTGGATGCCTTTTTGAATTTATCGAAGTCCTCAGGGGTGTCAAAAGAGATCGCGGGTTGTTCTACGACTGCGGGAACCAATGGAGGTGGGAGTATGCCAGCGTCACGAAGGCTTAAGACGTTTTCCAATATTTCGAGATTACTTATGGGCTGTGGAATCTCTTGCTCCGCAACGGGATTAATTAAAGGTGTTGAACCGCTGGGTGGAACTTGAAGTTGATTCAAAGAAGTTATTGAACCCACAGAACTAGTGGCAACGGATGCAGAAGGCTCAACGCCAGGATCTGGATCTTCGGAAACGTCTAGAGAAGCTAGATGTCCTAAGAGATTATTAAAATCGCCGAGATTGGTGAGCAATTTAGGCTCAGCCAAAATTTCGGAAGTGTGGGGAGGAATAGAAGGTCTTTCGAATTTAGGCTTTACAGGAGACGATGTTTCGGAGTCACTACTTGAGTCCTTCCTGGGCTGTCGGTAAGTTTCTACCCCATACATAAAAGGAGGGGGAGTATGTTTGTTCCTTAACTAATATTAACTCATGTAATTACTATTAAACTACTTAATTTGGTATTAATTTACTTAAATTATTAGTCCACTTTTGAAATAGTTCACTTAAAATAAAGAACCTCTCCTTCAGAGAAGTCTGATTCTGTAGTTCAATCGTTTAATTTCAATTTCATCGTCAGTTGATTCTGCTTTCGCGTCTGAAAAATATTCCTCATCACTAATATCACTGTACATTTTTTCACTTTTATCACTATTGTCACTGTATTCTTTTTCCGAAATGTCACTACGACCGTCAATCCGAGGGGTGGGTTTTACTGTCATGATGGGTACCGGTTTGGGTGTGGGGATTACAGAGGGCTGAATTTGAGTAGAAGTCGATGGAGGAGCTGGAACTCGAGGGGCCATCGGAATTGAAGTTTCGGTAGGTTTGGCTTTCTTTATTTCCAGGATCTCCAAGTCACTATCGTCACTCGTGTATAGGTCATCATAATAAGAGTCACTGCGGCGAGGTGTTAACATGGAAGGGGACTTCCGTCGTCGACGGTGGTCAGCATGAGACTTTCTTGGGCGTTGAGCTCGGGCAGTGACACGTCCCATCTGATTAATAAAAATAAAATCATTATGAGTAAAAGTATGAACTAAAGGTCTAAGCTTATTCTAAATATTTCCATGAAATGGGTCTTGTTAGAAGCCTGGTTTGATTCTTGGGATTGGTTAGTGAGAAGTCTCTTCCACAGGGTTAAGGATGGATGGCCTTGGAGCCTTGGAGGGTTTTTGGGTCGACTTGTTGCTGGTTGTTGGTTTTGGCCGTCCAATTAGACCGTCAGACCGGTAAGGGGTAGTTAGACACTCGAGAGCTTCATCATCCACAACTGTTGAGGAGTCATAGGAAAGGGAAGAGGTGCGACGTTTACTGTAGTACCTATACACCAAATTTCCCAAGAAGACACAGAATAATATGCAAAGAATTGCATTAATTAACAGCATTAACATCATGATCACTTCTAAGGGTCCGAGTACATTATGGACCTAAGAGGCTAAGTCCTCTCACATATCGGACTGGGGTGGCAGCTAAGACTGCAACTCGGCTATTAAACTTGCTGTAAATCAGCCAAGCAACAGCGGTTGTAAGGGCTAGGTTCCAAACTAGCATAAGGGATGGTACATAGGAGGTTGCAGTGTAATGCAACAA
>JAQGBU010002297.1:0-10067 GCA_034698605.1 Isotoma decorata | reverse complement strand
GCATAGTGCCCCGGTCTTTCTAGTGTAACAATTTTTCTAACGATACTTTCATATATCCGTTTGTCATGGTTTATTTTTCGACGTTCTTGATTCGACCAATAGTCCTAGCACCGGTGGTGGTGGTAGTCAGAGAACAGAACAACAGGCAAATATTGTGTTCCTCGTTCCCCCTCTCTCTCTCTTGCCTCATCTTCCCTAATATTATTATTTCTAGGAGAGAGATAAAAGTGAGTACGGATTGGCTAGGGGCATCTAGCTACACCCCAAAATCCGACAACCCGACTAAATATTCCCGTCTAACCCCGGACACAGGGATTAGAATTCAACCCATCATCTTATGGCATTTTACATTCCATATGTTTGCAAAGTGGACAACCACCTCCAACTCAAACTATTAGTAGCATCTATTGTCGAATACTCTCAACCAAGTCAAATCTCTTTGTCTTCAACGCTTACTCATTCACTAGCCTTTCCAATTCCCGCATGAATGCGGTGCAACAAATGGAAAGCCGCAATTAATAATTAGCACATACTGAATTAGAAACAGTAAGTCCCAGTTAGACATAATTCAAACACCCATATCTATCTTGATGAAAACAACGCATCTCCTATATTTAGTAACTTAAACCTCAGGTAAACCTTTTTAAAATCGCATTTAAAATTGGTCAACCCTCAAACACCTTCTTTAACACATTAAACCCCAATCTAAATTATTTACCAACTCCCATAGACCGTGTTTAAAATAATAAACCCCCCTCTAAATTACTTAACTCCCATAGACATAGATAGGTAGGTAGATAGATAGTCTTTATTATAGTGTCAAAAGATTACAACACTGAGTTTCACTACTGATTTTCAAATCCTGACACTTGGGATATTAAATTATTATACAATTAGCCACAAAGAAATTAAACATCTAATACAAAGTCACATTTTTCCTCATACTCATTATCCTGCCATCCATCAACTTCAAAATTTGTCCATCTGTTGAATTGCAATAGTCCCATGACTTTGGTGTGCTACTACATACACTTATTAAGTATCGTTAGATACTTTATGTGAACGTTCATGGTGTCCGTCTGTCTGTGTGTTCGAATGGCTAACTTTTGACAGGAATAATATTTTTAAATTCTGTTTTCACATTTGGATTCCTAGGGTCAAATGGACCATAAAGTTAGTAAAATTGGGCAAATCGGCCACACCCCGTAATTTTAATCACAAAAAATTGAAAAAAAATTATGAAATTGTGTTGCATAGTGCCCCGGTCTTTTTTATGTGAACGTTCATGGTGTCCGTCTGTCTGTCTGAATGGCTAACTTTTGACAGAAATAATATTTGTCTGAACAGTTGAACACCATGACCGTCATTTTCAAACTATCCACAGAACGTTTTCGATTTCATAAAGATAATCTAACGATACTTTCATATATCCGTTTGTCATGGTTTATTGATCTCCAAAGCAAAGATTCCTTAAACTTCATTGTTCGAAACAATGGACACAATAACCTGGGAAAAGAAACTATTTCTAGGCTTGAAGAGAATTTAAACCAATGCACAAATTCTACATTATCAGTATTTATATAACTAAGTACAAATTTAGTACAACGCATAGCCCGTCTCTCAGTTACAGTTCTTAATTTTACTAATTGTAAGTCAAACAACTCAAATACATCAACGTTTACCCCTATTTGTATTCTTGTTTTTAAACCTACTACTTGCAATTCTTGGATATAAAAAAAAGATTCTCTGGTCTATTTGAAATAGCTTAAATGTAGACTGAGTGGCCCAAATGATTCCAAACTCCGACACACTTAAAATATACGCAAAAATTACAGACTTTAAATGCTTCGCTGGCAAATAACTTTTAAGCATATATATAACTTATTTATAGCAGAGGTTGTTCGCTTTTGTACATGACAAAAATGGAACTTAAAAGATAGTGTCGGATCAATCCAAATACCCATGTACGAGTTGAGAAACAAAACTAAACTGCGTTAAAATACACCTGCATGCATGTTTCAAAAGATTTAACTTGTCTCTTATGGGCAAGCACTAGATATTATAATGGATAAACCTGCATTCAAATGAAGAAAAAAGGTCAACCTACGCTGTGCACAAAGATTAGATAATCGGGTATAGAATAAAATAATAATAATCCACTTCCATCTGAAAAAATCCCAGTCCTGTTGTTTGTCATGCATTTTCATGAGCTGTATTTGCACCAATATCCTATGCGTCTTATCTTATAGAGATCCAATAGAGACATATATTATAAGGGACCCAACCAATTAATGAAAAGTCTAACCAAAATTAGTGCATTCGAAATTATTGAGTTACCCAACCGTACACGAATGACACCCAACCAATTAATGAAAATTGCGTCAGATTAAAGTTTGTTATTTTTTTTAAATGTCATCTACGGATAATGAAGCACACTACACTGCAACAATGCAAATTACATGGTAATGCTAATTAGCTGATTGACGACTAACATAAGCTCTTATCATTGATTATTTCGTGTAAAATTTACGTTTTGCTTCATTTAAATTCGAAGAAGTTTTCGGTAATAACGGTTGGGTTTTTATTTTTTGGTTGGGTAATTAAATTATTTTATTTTCTATAATTTTGGTTGGATTTTTCACTAAATGGTTAGGTGCATTAAATAGGTGCCGATCCAATAAATACAATTACATCGCATTATGTATGCCACAAATTTCAAACGAAATGTCCATAATTTACTGTGATATTTTGATATCCATTTTATGTTTTAAAAAGAATGATTCAATGTATGTATATTTGAGAAGAACAATTACTTTAATTTTAATTCAAATAACAATAAATATTATTACCAATAAGTTAGGTACCATGATAGTATATATATTATTTATAAGGCATACACACACTTCACTTTACTCTTGATACAGGTATTCATTTTTGGAAATATAGTTTTTCCTAACTTTTATATCTTTAACAAAATTACTTTTAATGAACTTACAAATCCAGGTTTTATTTGAAGAAGAACCGTCCATAAATTTCGGAAGCATCTGAATTTCAGAACATTGTAAAGTCTCATTGCATTAATTCTCAATCAGCATTGCTGACTCATGTTCTTTAACATTTCTATCAATAACTTTGTCACTGCACACCGATTAAAATCCTATATCATTATATAATAAAATAACCAAAATGTTACTAATTACGTAATTACCACCCGTTCACGAGTTGCGTCTAATATCTAATAAGTCCTTCGACTTATTGTAAAATTTTCAATTCACATTACAAAATATTAACTCTAAAATTGTAAATTATCTTCCTTTAACTTTAACAAAAATTAAAGCTGCAGCTTATACACTGATTGAAGTTATTGAATAAAATTTGTTCATAAAAATACATATTATTAGATTTACGAAATGTCGAATTATGTCCATTTTACACAATTTGCTTTAATTTTGTTGAAGTTTTGGCTAATCTAAGAGGAACAGTTTATTACTGTCAGATGACATTGTTTGGACGGCACTGGTACTTAAATGACTTGGTTCGAGGTTACATAACATATCTGAATCCAACCTTTATTTACGCTTAGAAAGCGTAATCATGAACCATGTACCACCCAAACTCATCTCAAATACAGTTATTTACCATTTCGGCTAAAATATCAAAAAACATTAATACACATTACAATTTATACAATGATTAATTATGCAATCCAATAACTAAAAATAATTATCCCTGTTGGACATTAAGGGTTGAACCCTGTGGGATAGGTGTTTCTTCCGATGGCATATGGGGTTCTTCTTTGCCAACAAGTACTCGATACTTTTTCGCAATAAGAGGCCAGTCTGTTACAGTCTCTATCCTTTGTTGACTTCCAACGCTTAAGGTGGACCCAAAGGCTTGTAGTGGACTTCCAGGTGCCATAGGACTCACTTGGGCTACACTGAGCCTCATTATGTCCGACACTGCAATTTTAAAAGATTTTGTATAAATTATATAAAATATGACCCATAGCTTAAGTATATTGTTTGTCTTAAAACCATTAAAACCATTAAAAGTCTTGGATCGTTCCAAATCTTAGAAATTAGTTGAAAACGCAATAAGACATGTACCTCTTGGAGTCATCTGGGTCTTTTTGAAAACAGCTTTCCATCTTTGCTTTGGGGTCGGCTTTCCAAACGGGAACAAATTGCTACCTCCACCACCTCTTGACCCAGCTGCGCCCTTTCCGTTCTTTTTAAAAGGGTTAAATGGTTCTGAAATAAAAATCAATTGGGTTTTAAAAGCGTCAAACGATCCAAAAGATCTCTTTCCATTATATTATCATTCTTTTTCTTGTTTTTAAGTATGCCTGCCTATTCACCTTTAAAAAGTAGGCGCATGAAATGGAAAAATTGCGACCTAATAGTAATATTATAGGTTTAAAATAACTTACCTTTAGATTTAGCCTTTTTACACTTCCTATATATCCAAATAATCCAGGAGGTAAATAAATTGATGGGTGAAGGAGTAGCCGAAGTTCGATGCATATTTCTTATCAATTTAGCCAACCCATACTTCCATTCGATGTCAGACTGAGCTTGAATACGTTGATAAGTGTCGGACATCATAGCAATTAGGAGATTGATAAGGACAACAACAGTGACCAACATGTAAACTCCGAAGAATATTTTAAACAAAATAAGTGTCCAGTCTGGTTGACCCAGCGTTTCTATCTTTAGTTCCCCAGCACCATTTAGACCGAATAGAGCAAAGAACAGTAGCTCAAAGGCATCGATTGGAGTTACCCGGACTAAAAGTAGAAGGTAAAAGAGTTTGACATTTAAAACTTAATAAGGTAAACCCCAATTTTTTATTATATAATAATTCATGGTAGTCCTATCAAGTTTCCCGAATCTCCTTTCACTCTTCACTATTACACATTTTATGACCTCGGACCAAAACCACAAAAATATTAAATCTACGTTCATACTAAAAACCCACTTTTAATCTTCATTTGATTCGACTTGTAAGTTTATTTCCCTTCCCAGTTCAGTACAACTTGAATAAATAGCAGTTACTAATAAGTTAATTTAATACACATAATTACACTTACCACCCGACGGAAGTCCATTCGTAAGAGTTTTAGGAGGTTTATCATCCGCCGTAGGGGTTCTTCTCGGATGGATGGGACTATTTAGAGCTGACATAACCAAAGAAAATCCAACCATGAAAATAGCCAAAACTGCCAAGAATCGTGCAAGATCCTTCATAAGGTTTCCAATGATGATAGCCCAAGGGCCAAAAAGATAATGAAAGGAAAGGAAGTCGAGAATTTGGACGCAAGCAAGTAACACCGCCATCCCGAACAATTGATTCCTCAAATAGAGAAGTGTCCCATACCACGATTTGTTTAAAAAGAAACCAACACAATGGAGTAGTACCCCCATAATACTGAATACCAACACTGCCACTTTTATCCAACCCAAACCCGCTTTATCGCTCGGGTTTGCTATTTCTGAGATAATGAGTCCCGTCAACCACGCAAGTAGGATCCATTCAAACCAGAAAGGGAATAAATTAGTCCTAATTGGTAGAACTGGGTAGATTGGAGTCACACTTGTCAGGCACAGAAGAATCATCAAGTGGATGTGTGAGGTCAGGTAAGACATGAATTTTATTATAGGAATTTTGTAGTATCTGTGGCCTGTTGAATTTATAAACAAATAAACCATGACACATTGATTACGAAACTATATGGTTCGATTGTCTTTATGACATTGAAAACTTCGTTGTGAGACAATGGATGCGTCTTAATGAATAAACGCTACAGATCATGACCTTGAGCATTTCGTATAATTTGTATTATAAGATAGATACATTACCTAAAGGAAGAGAAAAGACAATCCAAACTGGAGGACAGACAATGAATGAGAAGAATAGGAGTAAAAGTTTCCAATTGGCCCATGTCAAGTTGCCCACCCATAGCTCAGCCAGATACCGTTGTACAACAGTATGGGCAATCACCTCTTTTTGCTCATTTTCAATTAAAACATCAAGAAATTCCACCCCCTTTCGGTCAACTGACTCAAGGACTTTCCCCGCTGATTCCGCTGCCGCTGATAATGCTAAAAGTTCAGCGGCCATTGCTTCGCAGTGTTTGGACGCTGCTATCAAGTCTTTTGCTCTCTCTTTTTCCTATTGAAAAAATCAAATAACCTCATTTGTTCTTTGCAAAATGTTTCACACACAAGTAATTTTTTTTGTTACCTTAGTAGAAAGGTTGATAAGGATATTTGATAATTTGGCTGAAACATCTACAGGTGCTGGTGAGGAAAGGACAAACTCATCAATAGGCTCGTTTTCGTTATTTTTACCACATACAGTTAGATTGTACACGAACTGAAAAAGAGTTATCAAAGACTTATTAGTTAGCACCATGATATTAGGTGGTTATTTATACGTTAAGAAACTCTATACATTCGGTTTTAAAACATAGCCCTGACCAACACGATGAAATTAATTTTTTTTCTGATGATAAATTTCACGCTTGTGGGAAATATAAAAAGAAATGTTAGGCGAATGATAAAACTATGAATAATTAATTATTTTTTTTTAAAATAAGAATTTATTTTTAAAATGATACAGTTTGAATGAAGGTTTTTAAAACCAAAGTTCATCTAAAAGCGCATCCTTTTCTGATGTACATAAGGCTCCCCAGCCGGCGACCCCCGGGGGAACACGGAAAATAGAGGAGTTCCCTGGAGCCTTAAAATGTTGTTCGTGGCTCGAAATCTTACCTCTTTATCATCCATTAGGCCGTAAGTATCATGTTCCTTTTTCATAAGGTAACTCAGTACAACGATATGGTTCTCAGCGGCTGCAAACCAAATGGGGGAGTGTCCTTTTGAAGTTTTAGCTAAAGGTGAGGCTCCACTTTCAACCAACAACT
Source organism: Isotoma decorata (assembly GCA_034698605.1). Classification (NCBI taxonomy): domain Eukaryota; kingdom Metazoa; phylum Arthropoda; class Collembola; order Entomobryomorpha; family Isotomidae; genus Isotoma; species Isotoma decorata. The sequence goes on along the minus strand of JAQGBU010002297.1, from coordinate 3,142 downwards.
TGACTACATCAAGATGTCCGGCTTTAGAGGCACAAATCAAAGGAGTCCAGAGTTCCTTAAAAAGTATTGACAATATGCCAAGTGAGCAGTTATTTCTAGTAACACAATGTATAATACCACTATGAATCCATCATTCTACCTTATCAATAGCATCAATTTCTGCCCCTTGACCCAAGAGAACCTCAACCATGTGAAGATGACCATGAATAGCAGCGACATGAAGACTTGATTTTCCACTGGCATCTTTGCTTTCTAGCAGTTCTGAAGATCGGCTTAGCAAGAGACTCACCACAGTTGTGTGACCACCTCTACATGCTAAATGAAGTGGATTGAAGCCCTGAAATAAGCAAAAATTCATTGTTGGAAGTCTTTGCTCTTATGTACAGGGCTTTTTATATGAAGTTAAGAAAATCAATAATTCCCTACCAGGTTAGTAGTGGGGGCGTCAACTTGGACACCCTGGGAATTCAGCAATAACCTAACCACATTTTCCTCTCCAGAATAGGCTGCCATATGCAAAGGGGTTAATCCTGATTCTGTACCCAACTCTTTAACAAATGCAGCTGCCACTGAGATTGGGGGTTCAGATGGGGTTGTTGCAGATACGTAAGTTAACAATTCTCGTACCATTTCTTTAAAAAATTGCATAAATTAGGCAGACAGTTCAAAAAGGCATCGTACTTTTTCAAAATGCTCACCTGTCTGTCCGTAATAGGCTGCAATATGCACTGCGTTGAGCCCCAATTTACGGCTCGTTAACTTAATAGCTTCTTCTGAACCTTTTAATGCATCTAGTACATTCGTATGTCCATTTTTGGCAGCCAAATGAATTGCAGCGTAGCCGGCCTATTTTGTTTATATTTGCAACTTACTTTCCAATGTTACTAAATATATCTCAACATAGTTTTTTCATTGCGTAATTTAATTTTAAAGCATTTACCCTATTTTCATCGCTAGGATTGGCACCCGCATCCATTAGCGACTTTACCAATTCTGAGTGACCCCCTTCAGCAGCTAATTGAAGGGCTGTTGAATCAGTGCTTCGATTTCTTGCTGAAATAACTCCAGTTTTGTCAAATTTCATTAGTTCTTCTAATACTGAAACGGATCCTTGCATGGCTGCCAAATGTGCACACGTACTTCCGTCCTTTAAAAACATTTAAGGTTACTGTAAAACAAGTCTTATAATTCTATGGTAGATTGTGGTGAAAGGAAGGAGACTGATTGAATTCCAGTATTGCATACCCTTGTGGTACTTGTCACAAGCGAGTTTTGATGCTTCAGAAATAATTTGATAACATCAGAATGATTATTGTCCGCCGCCAAATGAATAGGCTTTTGACCTTTTTCATCAGCTGCGTCAGGACTTGCACGAAGTCCCATTAAAAGGCGACATACTTCTAATTGACCTGCTTCAGCCGCTAAATGTAATGGAGTTTGTTTTTTCTGTAAAGAGAATTAAGCAAACTGGATTCGAAGCAAATTTCGACGCTAAAAATGTATTTGCAAGGAAAGTTTTAAAATGTTGAAAATTTACAAGGGTAACCGCATCCACAGAGGCACCATGCTCTTGGATGAGAAACAGACAGAGTTTTGTGTACCCCTTCATTGCTGCCATGTGCAGGGCTGTCAGCCCCACTCGTGACTTTGCGTTGATAAACGCTTTATTTTTTAAAAGAATTCCACAAATTTCCTATTCAAATTAAAAATACATTCTCAAATCCCTTTCAAGCAGTTCATGAAAGTTACGGTTCGATATACGTAAGGCTACAACTCTTACTTGGTATCCGTTTTCAGCAGCTAAATGAAGTGCAGAACGTCCTTCAATATCAAACACATCAACCCTAGCATGATTGTCAAGAAGTGTTTTGACCACATCCACATGCCCTTTGTGACACGCAATAAGCAATGGTGACCATCCTTTGGAGGACTGCTTGTTCACTGCTCTTTGAGCCTCGACCTGAGTCATCCGACTTAACATTTCCTTTAGGATCTCATTATTTCCTTCTCGAGCACAGTAGTGAAATGGAGTCTCGTGAAACTATTTTAAATCATTGAATATGGACTTTAACTTAAATTCAGTATAAATGAATCAAAACCTGCAATACCCCAAATCATTTATGAACATTAACTAGATAATTATGCCAGAATATCATACATCTTTAGTAGGTCTAGAAACAGAAGCACCCCCATCCAGAAGTAGTTTGGCAATTTCTTTTCCCGGATTAATGTCTTTTCCATTCGCACTCTTATCATTAAGCTCAACGGTTTCCTGACGTAATATCGAAGCATAATGAAGTGCACTTTCACCTTTGATTGTACAATGATTGATGTAAAGACTCATGTCAGCTTCTCCCTTGTCCCTTTTTATGTACTGGAGAAGCTCTTTCACTACCCGTAGATGACCGTGTCGACTTGCCAGGTGAAGTGGTGTCTCTCCTGCCTGATAAAAGACAATATTAAAAGATTAAGAAACTAGTTTTTTTTTTAGATATTGTCACCACGACCCCATATATTAATTTAACGAATAAAACATTTTAAACGTTAATAGATTTAGAAACAATCAATAAATGTGAGGGGCGCTTAAATAATGCTTCATATGTTTCTTGCGTTTGATTTTAAAAGCTACTTGTGGTACCTTACGTGGCTTTTCTTAGGTAAAGATGAAGTTTTATTAGGATGGGATTTCCAGATTTTTGGAGAAAAATTACCTTGCATCTTGTACCTAAAAACTATTTATGGTGTAAGTACCTGGCACCTGTTATCTATTCATTTTTTAATATATAAAGTATCTGGACCTACATCCTCGTAAAAACCCAGAGTATCTACGATCTTGTGCCTCTGTTTTAAATTTTAAGTACCGCAAAACCCGACATAAAATCCATGGGAATTTTTTTTTCAACCCTTCAAAAAGGGTGGGCTCTATTTCGGGGGAGGACTTATGGTTTCAAAGTAAAAATCAAAGAACACTGTATCAAAAACCCAACTATTTATGTCGTCACAATCTTTTCTTGCAATTTTAGATGTGCAACTTTAAAATTTGGGTATACACTAGATCCAGACTATCTGGTGTCTTTATTTTCCGTTTCCATTATTTAAAATTACTTTTTTTTATGTTCTACACCAAACTATATTTTTTTGG
>JAQGBU010002296.1:0-10069 GCA_034698605.1 Isotoma decorata | reverse complement strand
CACACCCCCTTGGCTTCACCCTGTATAGCAATTACAGTAAAAATATGAACACTTTAAATGAAAATTCTACAAAAAAATTGTAAATAACGTGAATTTGAATGTCATGAAGTATGTTGTACACATTATACGGTAATTAAATAGGAAGCAAAAAGAAATTGCCTGAGGTAGGAATCGAACGTTGGTCGAGTTTGAGTAAGTCGGACGCATAGACAACTAGGCTACGGAACAGCTAGTTTTGTAGCAAGCAATGGGCAAGGTTGGACTTCCTTACATAATAACTTACGTATTATTTAATTCGCTTTGATTTTTGTTTGTTAAATCTTGAATGATAAGTGTAGGACATGGTATTTGTGTTGTGTGCTTCAGTGCTACCACACGATGCATATGTCTATGAGATTACGATATCTCTATAATAAATGTAAGATTCATGTATGTTGTTACCAACTCGGTACCCATCGCGCAACTCCAGTGGTGGTGGTGGCACTCAATACCTACTCCCCCTCACTCATTCACTCAGTGGCGTGTTCCTTACAATCCCCTATTTCAACTCATAAAATTCAAGCGGAACTGCATCTTTTTGAGTACATGTAACATACTAACGTACGCCCCTCATTCTATATGTATTGTATTTAGGCTAATAATATCCTATATATGAATTGGCAAGAACCTTGTTTTCAACCATCAACCAGTGGCATAGGCTGTATCAGTGGCCCAGAAATCCGATATTGTTAGTAGTGTAGCAAAAAGGCTGACATATATACTACGGCACTATTTTGGGTTGACCTAAATTTTATTACACGTACTACTTAACGTAATCCGTATGGTAGAGTTAATGTGTAGTGTGACTAAACAGTGCAACCAAGAGTGCACAGTACGATTCTAACTTTGTAATCTTACTTTCACTGTAAGTTAATTGTTACCAGTGTAACAGGCAATCCCAGAACTTTTATTATAATTTTCTAATTGATTAAAAATTACAAAACTGCCGTGGATATAGAATACGGAACTCAAAGTGCTACATATTTTAATAAGTTCATCCCAATTGATATAAGCCTTTTCAATTAAGGATGTGCCCTACCTCTTCTCTGTCGGACCGAACTCCACACAACTAGGACAATAAAATTTACTACTGTAATAATAGCTAAACCACATTCATCACCAACCTTAAATTTCGATATTACTTCCAATTTATAGCTTCATTTGTCACACCAAACATAAATCTGGTATGCCGGTCAAGAGTTTTGTCCTGGGGGTACAATTTCTGCAGATGTATTAAAGTTAATATTGGAAAGGATTTTCACGATTAAATGTTTTTAAATTGCAAGAATTTAAGGTGGAAACGTTGGAAGAGAGTTTGTTATTATATAAATGAACGTCTTTCTTGCCAGCTGCAGAAGACGTTTATGCCGGGCCGAAGGCCCGGCTTAACGGCTAGTTATTAATAAAGTAAACTTAAATCACAATAATATTATGACATCAGCGATCAGCACTATAGAATATCATAATAGTATTGTGATTGTAGTTGGTGACTAGAGTGACTACTGACTATAGTGAGTGCAGTGACTAGAAAGGGGTACCGCACTGCATGCATGTTGTTTTGTAATGGTGATATTGATATTGTATAAATTTCAAATAAATGCAATTGGTTATTGTAATTAGTCTAATAAGAAAACCTAAGACAAGTAAGGGAGTTCAAGATTTCGCAAAGTATGTCAATTAGACTGCAAATTTAATTGATTAATTTATTGTACTGTTTAGCCTTTGTGACAATAAAAAGCTGAATTTAGGGTTTTCCCAACTTGGAAAAATAGTTATCATATTCATTATAAAAACGGGTTAATTGGCTTCAATAATTTAACGTAGATAACCAATTATTTAACTTGGCCTTCATTGTTAGTAGACATCTGCAGGGATTTTTACCACGCATTTTAGCAGCTGCAGAAATCCTCGAAATATTGATAGAATAAGTAGAGCACAAGTTTAATTTATGCTAGAAAATATTGTGTCCTCATTTGCATTTGTCCTCTATTTTCAAGGAATTTTAGAATGCTCTAATAAATACATTTATTAAAATTCAGTTAAAAGTTTTTCATAGATTGGTTCCCAGAAGCTATTCATGCTAAATTCAAAATTCAGTTTTGAGTGCAGAACAGGAAAACAAAAAGTATACCGTTTGATAAACAATGCAAATATTTGGACTTTTTATGTTAAATGAACTAAGGAATGTTAGAAATTGAGAAAAATCAGAAATGTACACAAATCCAATGAGGATGAATCTTTCGATAATGAGAATGAAGAAGTTATCAACATTGGAAATGTATTTCAATTTTTTTGATGAATGGGTATAAGCGCAAGTACTACAGTGCAGTGGGGCCGCATTTTTTTGCACAGAAGAGAAGTGTTCTAAACCTGACCTCACCGATATTTTTGTGGAATTTTGATTCAGTTAGAATTTCCCTGTCTGTTATAATATTATTTCGATTGGAAATCATTTATTGATAACTTCCTTTTTAAGCAAGTCAAGTAGTAATTGTAATTAAACTTCAATTGAGTAATTTAGTTAGTAATGAAAATTAAAATAAAAAAACACTGATAATGCAGTACAGCTTTGTTGAAATAAAATATGTATATATTGAAGTTGACTTATCATTTTATCATTTAAAACTTTATCGACTTTTGGATTTTTTCCGTTGACTGACAAAACATCTGTAATAAAGTTTCTATGGACAAAATTCAATAATCTGAAAAATATGATGATACTTATAGTTGTAAGTTGTAAGCAATGAATTCAGTGGTTTAGATTTATTCGAAAAATTCAATTATTTCTAAAGGTCCAGAGCGATTCCCGGAAGAAGGATAGGAAGAAAAAGGACGGAAGAAAAAAGGACGAAGCAAAAAAAGGACGAGGCGAAAAAAGGATATTACAAAAAAGGACGAGCCAAACACTGCTATCTTGGTTCATGCAATAAGAGTGATGACTAGTTATAAGCTCTGAAATTTTGTAAATACACGAATGGAATTTGAGACTTAAAACAAAATTTACAGTACTTAAAACAAAAGAATCATAATATGGTGTTATTCGTCGTCGAAGATTCTTCCTGAACTTCAAATTCCCAATATCTTATCAACCCAAGCTTAGGGCTTATGAATTTGACATGTCCCTCCGTTCGCCTGTCTTATGACAATTAAGAATGCTTTGACTGATCCAAATGAAATTTTGACCACAGCACAATTCCGTTTTAATCGCAGTATCAAGGAAACATTCTTAAGAACTCTGCAAAAGTGTTCACTCGGAATGTGGTTTTCAAGGAAATCTTTTACAAGTAAATGTATTCTTGCATATTATATTTTGATTCAATATCAAATTAAAATCATTGTAATCTAATTAATTAACATTTCCTTGCTATATTTTATCTGTTAAGCAATATCTGATCAGATCAGGCTGTACAGTTTTGATTAAGTGACATAATAAATTACGCTTCGCTACACGCTACACTACAATTGTACAATTTACGGTATATACTTTGATTCAATACGTCCAACACCAAAAATTTTGCGTTTTCATTTTTTCATTTATAGTATGACACCAAAACTCGTATGCGGGACGAAAATTTGGTCCAGGAGGGACTCAAAGTAGCAGAGAGCGCGTGCGAAGCGAAGGCTAGTACATATATTATTTATGGTCAAAATTGTCTTTGGGTCGGATCGTCAGACGGACATGCCAAACACATTGATAAGTCCTAGGTTGTAGGTTATTAAAAGCAATCATAGAAAGCTGAAATTGGCAGGGGTATTACAAATAGCAGTCATGAGTCCATAATGCATGTCATTTGATGCCAAATTGATTATTTTATAACTTCAGTGAAAGACATGTGTACATGGTTCGATAGCAAATTAAAATTTGTTGTTTTTCTTCAGCTTCAGAACTTGTTTGAATCTGCTTTAGTCATTATTTCTGCAAGTTTCTTGTTAGTATTAAGCTTGTCATCCTTATTGTATGATTTCTGGTGAGAAAAATTCTGAGCCCAACTTCGACAACTTTGAGTTAGGATTTTTTTATAAGTCAACACGTGTGTGGATGACGAAGAACTCGACTGGAATGATATCATGTAATTATCTAATTGGTTCATCCTATTCAACTTGTCTATCAAAGCTGCATCAGAGATCGCTAGGAATTTACTTGGTTTATTTTATTTTTATTAGATCATTCTGTTTCAGTTCTTCAATCAAGCTGATTTACTTTTGTTACCTGATAGCGTCTACCTTAAATAAGGGCTATCCAAAAGTAATGCACAATTTAAAACCAAAATTGTGTAGTTGGTGATGAAAACTTGTTGTGATAGTTGGATTAAAACGTCCTCGATAGATTAGATAAATTAATACGTCCTAGAAATTGAAATGGCTGCAGATTGAACATGTACGTAACAATAATGTAGGAAAGTTGCAACTACTACTGCATACCATGCAGGAATAAGATTGCAATTGCGAATTGCAATTGAGTGGAATTGAACCTAATCTGGCAAAACTACGGGAAAATAAAAGACTCCGTAGAGGATATGAATTGTTATTCAAGAAAGATAGTACCATGCAATACCTATAAAACTCGTTGCTTCTAATCTGATTAAGGAGTCGTTTAGCTCATCAGGTACAAACTTTTGAAATGACCTCATACACTAATCAAATGGACTCAAATGTACTAAAGATATCGACGAATAGTTGAACATGACTTATGACTTATCTTACCGCATTATTTGTACCTTTCTTTATTACTTTCCTCTCAAAGAATAAGGAAAAACCTTTACTTCTTGATAATCTTAAAATGAGAAACGGAAGATAAGCTATAGGTATCGGAATAAGGCGTCAGTGTCGGATAGAATAATTAAAGTAATATAATTTACATAATGTACTAGAAAAGTGAGATTTTTTCCAATTATATAATTAATTATTGAATTCCCTTACGAATACATTCGAAATGCCTCATTATTTTCAGTATTTTTATTTTCTTTAAAAAAGTTAGGGCACCTTTTTTAAAAGAAAATCCGTGATTTTTTTTTATTATACCAAAGAATGTATGGGAACCGATTGAAGGGTAATGGATAAGGGGATTCTGTTTTGTTAGAGTCTGCATGATTATCATATTCGCTAATCTTAAGAGGAAGTTTGGGTATTTCCATTTATTTGCATTTATATAAGATTTAAAACTTTCCTGTGCAACTTGATTCAGCCCGAGCCAGATTATTTGACTTTACACTTCATGTACTTTGCTATTTTGTATACCCCGCATGCCATTTTTCAGCTTTCTATTCATGATTTTTAAAATACAGGGCACCTAAAAAGGTTTTGGGTCCTGTCCTGATCCATGAACGCGTTTCCTGATTCGGCTAAACAAATGTATGGTCAAAATTTCTTTTGAATCGGTAGAAGCCAGAAGCCGTCAGACGGACATGCCGAATGATTAAGCCCAATGCTCGGGCGAATAAACCTATAAGTAATTAAATTATACAGATTGACCTTATGTAATCAGTACAGTATATATAGTGCAGAATCTTAGTTGATTAGACTTCATTCTTTAGTCATCAATCATTCAGAGCATTGCTTTATCACTAGTTTTAAACCCACAGAAGCTTTGAAAATAAAACTTATTCAGAGTTGACAGCGTCTGGAAATATTTAAAAGGAAGATGGCAGGTACGTTAAATTAATATACCATTTATACCATTTAAACTTTGCCATGAAAGTAAAGGTATTCTAGACTAAAAGGGGTAAAAAAATGTTATATAAATAAAAATATTTATTGTTGCTGAAAACGTTGTTCTCTACCTTACAGCCGCATAGAATACTCAAAGGTGTCGTCCTATCATACATTATTTAATAATAATATTAATATAATATGTGTACATTAATATAAAATGTATTTTCTGAGGAGTTGAACAATTATGTAATACTACTGTTTCTACATGGAAGGGTTTTAAACGGTCGTTAGGGTCTTTTTGGGGCAGGATATAAAACAATATAGGTAAATAATTGTCCTAATACTTGCGTCTTATATACGATTGGCTGATTGACAGATGTAAAATCTGTGAAACTGTGATTATGTTCTTAAATTTATTTATTGAGAGAGAACCTATTTTACAAGATTGATCTACACTGCATTTATGACAATTCTGTAATTTTTAAGATGATAAAATTGGCATTAAACCATAAGGTTTTGAAACATTACACTTCTCAATGGTGTTCTAATTGTGGTTTTACTGTAACTACAAAACAATAATGCAGTGGAGTAGTGGCATTAGCTAAAATTTGTATTAAATGTATGAATGATTTGATATTTGTGTATTCAAAAACGATTCATTTATTTGTGAATTAAGTTACTTTCAATTTCAATGCTATCAAATCGAACACTAATCAATATTTGAATTTCTCAAATATCTAACTGTCCCAAGCTTGTAACTTGCATTGAAGGGAGACACCCTTCTTGAGGTTAAAAGGAAGGCCGAGTTTGTTAAATGATCAAAATTACCAACCTACCCCCTACCTATCATCAGCCCCACCTGGTTTCAATCCTTCCGTAAACTTCGACAGTTTTTCAAATTCTGTTTTCATTTCTATGAATTAAAGATCAGGTCATTGGGTACAAACTCAAAGAGAGGTTAGGTTAGTTAATAAACTCATTAGGATATAGCTCTTTAAGAGGGTTTTTTGTTTTATGAAAATTCTCAGACTCTGTCTTATATTTTGTTAAAGACAAGTTTAAAGTTCTCAAGCCTTGAAATCCGACGCTCCCAGACAAAGAGAACACCATGTATAAAAATGATATCCTGAGCTCAAAAGCCTCAAAAAACGGAAACGAAATAGACGTTTATCGGTATATACAAATTACAAAAACAAAAAATATAATTGCAGTTAATTTTTTTATGCAAATGAAGTGTGGAATCTGAAACCTAAGATTGCTCAGTCCGATCGGCTCATATTCTTTTAACACTATAGAACAAACCAAAAATTTGCAGGATTATTTGAGAATTTTACCTGAGTATTTTAACCTCCATAACATAAATATATTTTTTTCCAATTGATCATTTCAAATTAGTAGTATAAAATCGTCTTTCTTTGTACAACCGATGACAGACTTAATTAGGTATGGTTTAAGTCGTCACTTCAGTTATAAATATGTAGTTAATGCGGACAGGCAATGATTTCCTCTCTGCCACTACCTTATAGAATTATTCCATTTTAAAATAAATTCTTACAATAAGATTTCCCTAATTGAACAAATATTATACAACCTGTTTCAGAATTATGAATTGAATTTATTGAAAAGATTGAGTTAGCTGAGAAGAACATGGTTTCTCATCGCAGTTCAATTTATGGTCGTCTTAAAAAAAGCAAAGGAGCATTATATAGCTATAATGAATCATTTAATTTATAAAAGTTAATTATTATTGTAAAAATTAGCTGAAGGATATTCAAACGCTGTAGCACAAAGGATATTCGCATATTACAACAACTTCTCACGGATATACTAGGGAATGAACTTTGTTAACCATAATGACATTAGGGTAGGTTTTTGTAGTTTTTTAAATTGCAAAAAAAGTTTACGAATGTTGGTTTTTTGGATGGACATGTATTTTATCTCATGTTTTTAAGATAGTCTAGGTAGCGTCTAAAAATCAGGATGAAAAACAAGCTCAGTTTTAATTAGATACTTGGCTAATTTCGCGTTGCCAATTGATACCATCTCCGTATCCTGTCCTGTCTGTCCAATCATGAGTAGTATTCACCTTGTCTTCATAATAATTAAAAAAAGATTTAATAAAATCCTGAGCTGCCTAGTAATTATTATCATAATTATTTTAGAATGTTTTAGAGTATTTAGAAATTAGCTCTCATTCTTCACTCACTTGTTCATTAGTCCAAACCGATTTTCCATCAGGTTTCTGATTTATTAAATCTGGTCTTACTCATTTTATCTACAAAAGATACATCTTTTTTGCAAAGAAGTTAAAAGCGCTTGGAATTAATTTCGAAGCAGTGTGGCAGGTACGCTTAAAACTTAAAATAAATTACCCAGGTTCATGGTATTAGCCGAACCGCAATTTGTTTCAGTGGCTTTCAACCCCGATTGATTTTTGGTCAATTGAAACGGAATTTGGTTAACATTTTTTTCATAGTATAGTTTTTGGATATGGATTCAATGTAAAACTTTTATTTTTGAATTTAATATTTAATTTTAATTTTGTATCAATTTGTCTTTCATAATGTAAAACTACCCACACACAGTAGTTAAATGAAATTCTACAATATTCACTGCAGGGATTCTTTATCTGAAAATTACTGAGTTTCATTCAAGTCTCGACAAACGGTTGGTTGCATTTCAGACAGGGAAAGACCTTAAGTATCTCTCTTGAAAATAAAAAATAAAAACTGCCTGAAGTTGTTGACTTTATTAAGTATTGTTGCGTAATGGTCATTGTATGACTTGTGATTACTTTTTAAAAGAATTTTAAATACTGATAATTTAATTATGAAATGATGATGTAACCTCAAACATATTTTGGGTGGATTGATTTAACTTTGACAAGTCAAAAATGAAAATAACAGGTTCGAATGAATGTTGGGTGACCACGGGTCTTGATGAAGAACAATGTATCAATGCTCTGGTGCTTGCGAAATCCCTTCAACGTGTCATGACTTTAAGGAAACTTGTCATCTTTGTTTCTTCTTCTGTCCCTGGAGAACTATGGTATTCTTGGAAACTTTATTTTTGTTCATGAGATTTAATCATGTAGTTAAAATTTAAACGATTTAATTTTAATGTAAATTAACTTATAATGTTTTAGGAACGTCCTTCAAGATGAGTTTGATGTGTGCGTTCGATTAGATGAAAAATGTATTTTGTCCAGTGGAACGACAGGAGAGATGTTTGCCAAGCTTCACTCCTGGAGCTTGATCAAGTGGAATAAAGTGGTTTTTTTGGAACCCCATTGCCTTGTGAGTCTGTCTGATTAGCTGTTTTTATGTTTATTTAATTTAAACTTAATGTTATCCCATGTGAAATTTTGCATTAATTTAAATGTAACACCTTTAAAGGTTGTAAGGAATTGCGATGAGCTATTCAAGTTCAATGAATTTCGATTTGCTTCCGACTTCTCGGTCTTTGTGACGAAACCTTCATTAGACACTTGGAGAACTTTAATGAAGGCTGCAAAAATGGGAAACATGGATTATGGTATTTTACACTTTTACTTTGTAAATCTGAGTTAAATCGAAGACGCTAATTATTCATTTTAAAATACTTCATTTGAATTAATCTTCTCCTGAATGCAAGCCCTTGGCAAGTTAGGAATGTTTTTTTTTTCAATAAAGCCTATTTAAATTACATGGCCCATGGGATTTATTTTACAATTTTTTCAAAGGTAATAGAAAAGGTAGACTTTTAAGGATTGCTTAAAGGGTTAAGTGCAAATAAAAATAAGGGTGACTACCCTTGGTGTAAATTATTGCAAGAATGCTTAGCATTGTCATAACCTGATTTATTTATTAATAATGAGATAATGACTCTGTTCTCGCTTTATGCCAATCACTCTCTATTTGCCTATTATTGTAAGTTTAATTAAAACATAACATAATAGTGCCAGAGAATATTTTGCTAGCTAAAGTTATAGTATACAGAATTAACCATACAGTTATTTGACAAGTGTATGAATTCGTTTAAATAATATATGTACCTTTTTACAGTGAATTCATACATTTTTACATCGTTAAAAAGATGAAAATGTTTCTTTTTAGTAAATGTTTCAGTGAAATATGCCATAGTTTTTTCAATTCACTCAGAATTAAAAAACTGGTTCATGTGGACTTATACATAATTTAAGGTGAGATTTTGACGGTTTTAGGGATGATGCTGAAAAACTTGAGTGGAAAAAAGGGCCTTTTGGATATCAAGTTCAACCGAGCTGTTGATTTACAACATGGCTCACTAGCTACGTAAGAACAAAATAAACCATTGCAAACGGGTGTAACCAAGTAGCGGAGCAAACTCGTATGGTTGTTGATAAATCGACACCTTGACC